>VDFB02353089.1:0-102572 GCA_007258455.2 Sequoia sempervirens
AGTATCTCGTTTGAAAGTTGAATCAACCGTGAAGAGATCATATTAGACACTCATCTGCAAATTCATCTGATAGACCCCCTAAAAACTTGGGCGCCCTTCTTCACCAGGGGCACCCATTTTATCTAGACTTAGTCAATTTTTGATAAATTTCACTTCTTTCCATTCTGGCTTCAGTTTGAATACCTCATGTTTGGCGTCGAATTCTGGTTGACTGGACGATCCGTTGACTGCACTGATGGATCCGCCACGGAGCTGACAGAGAACTGAGCAAGTTTGACTGGAGGCATAAACCCTAATTTTGAAATTTGATGCCCTAAAAAGATGGGCGCCTTTCTTCACCTGGGGCGCCCAAAGTCACCAGTGTCGAAAATTTTCATGATTTTTTTCAATTTCTTTCTCGTTTCTCATGCTCATTCATGAATTCTCCTTCTGTCGAACGTTCTGAATGTTGAATCTGATGCCCGGCAGCCGACTGTCCTCCATAAATGACCTCAGAGCTCCAGATATGCTTCTAAAAAAGCAGAATAGACCCACCAGGGCAAAACTGATTATTTTGAGATTCTGACTGCACCAGCCTGATATGGACGTAATTTGAGCCAATCAAAATCAGTTTGGACCCTGGCTGACCACCTTTCTATTTTTAGAAAGTTTTCCCGGTATCCGTTTCCAGGAAAACCCAAAAAAACCCAAAAAACGTTACTAATTTTAGAAAATTTCTAAAAATAGCAGTTTTCCTAAAATTTAGGGATGAAAAACTGAGATTTGGGTTTTGTTGTTTAAGCCGCTCTTAGTAGACCTAGATCGTCAGATTTTGAAAATTTTGCGTTTTAACCTCTCATGCAAGACGTGCACACCCAAATTTTGACCTTTTTGACTGATTTGACAAGACTTTTACTCATTTCTTCAAAATGTCTAAGTGTAACAAAAATTTTAATTTTGGGGTACAACACACCTAATGCCTTAACATCATATTGGTGCAATCAAAATTGGATTCCGATGTGCGTAGTAATTTCCGCAACTTTGGGGTGGAATATTTTAATTATTCACTTAAGTTATAATGTTTTATTGTTATTTTTCATAACTTAAGTATAATATCTTTTCGGAAAGGTTTTTTAATTCCCCAAATGGGTGCTTAGGACAAATAAGGTCTTGTACATGAAAAAGGTTTTATTATTTTTTAAAAGGGAATTTGATGGAAAAGGTGATTAAATGTTTGCATTTAATGAATTATTTAAAAAACAATTTTTTTTGAAAAAGTAGTGAAAAAGCAAAAAAACACTTTTTCGAAAAAGCAACGAAAAAGAAAAAGACTTCTTCAAAAAAAGAAACGAAAAAGCTATAAAAGGAGGTGTTGGGGGCTCATTGTTATTATGTTAAAGAATGATATTGTTATGTTGTTGGATTGGCCCTGGATTCTCCAAGTCTTTGAGAATGAAAACCCTCATGGATTTTCTAGTTTTGGGATTGAAAGAAATTCCCTAGCTAGATTAGTGTGATTCCATACAAGGGTCACCATTGATGCTTTCAATTTTGGCTTTATTGTTTGAAGTGCTTTGATGGTGTTTTGGTTTGCATTTTGAGTAGATTGATTGTAGTTTGGAGGAGTTGTTTCAGAGTTCTTGCATAGGGCGATTGGACAAACTTAAGGCTTGTTGTACCTCTTCTTCCTGTAGGCCGTACTATTCCTTGGTAATGCTGGTCTAGTGATTTTATGAGTTTGTGACAAACCTATAACTGTTGTTCAAATATAATCAGTGTTAGGATTTACCGACTGCAATGAGGAAATAAATTATCAATTAAATGCAGATTTTAAATACAATAGAACGTAGAAATGAAATTGATGGGGTTGGGGGTTGAAGGAAACAATCACAGTTCCCTGCTCTAGGTCTTGCTTGCAAGACCTCCTTGGTGTTCTTCTTCACCACCTTGACCTATAGGCCCCTTCACATGTTTAGGTACCCCTGGTTCTCCTGGCCAACCCCACTACCATCACCATTCAAACAACCAAGTCAAACTTGGTGCACTGCCTCCAACTCTCCCTTAGCCCTTAAACTACCTTAAAGGCTAATCTGACCTCATCACTCAGTAAGTTCTTTGCAGGGGTGTAGAGGTGTCTCAAATAGCTTCACACCATCCTCCTAGGGTTCTTGTAGGTTCACCATACCCACTTTCACATTGCTTTCATCAAACCCTCATTTAGGGTTGAAAAGGGCTACAAGCCCTAGAGCCCCAATTAGGTCTCTAACTCCGAGAAAACAGGTCAGACCTTGAAAGTTTCCCAAAGAACATAGGATCTTTCCTAGGGTTTCCTGGTCCATATGCCCACCTCTCAAAGATTTTTGGGGTCTTGGACCTTCACTGTCCGTACACAGGCGTAACCCACATTTTAGCAATTTTAGGGCTTTTTAAGCCATTTCCTGACTGCACAGCAACCTGTCAGCTTGTTTCAACCTCCAAAAGGTCTAATGAAGCCTCCTCCTTCATGTCAAGTCTTTGCAAGGCTTTTATCTGCCTCTCCACATCGTGCCTTGACAGGGGAAGGTCACCCCTGCAAACCAAGTGCTTAGCACTAGCTGTCTTTCCTCGCCAGGCACTGTCAAGCTCGCCTAGGAAAAGACTTTCCCCATGATCCCTTGACTCCTACAGACTCCTAACCCTAACCTATTTACAGACATGGAGCCTAGGCACAATTGGCAAGAGGTTGTACGTTATGTATAGTGGGAATGTGTCCTAAACCTCCATTTCCTATTGACAAACTTAACAAAACAACAAATGCAAAGAAACAACTATCTACTAAAATACTTGAAACAGAACTAGAAAGCTAACTGGCTACCACACAGGGCTTAATCTATCAGTACCCTACATCCTATGCAAGAAACAATAACATATTCAAACCATTAAAGCTCTATTTTGGAACAAAATCAGAAATTCACTCTAAAACCACTGTTTTTCTTCAACTTCACAAAGCTTCACTACAATACCAATGCAACCAACCAACTCTCAGGTTGAGGCATACCTTAAATAGGTTACAAAAACAGTTAAGCTCCTTTGGTTGGTCATGTAACTGATAAAGATGGCAAAGTTGTAAAACGCATTGTGTTTTTCAACTTTTGCCAAAAATTAGAAAACTAAGTAAAAATGAGTTTGTAACTCATTCTCCCTCTCCACTCCTTAACCTACTGATCACTACAGAATAAGACATATTCATAAACCTCTAATTCAATCTAGATGGTCAACATGACCCTCAGGTACATTGCAAAACAAAACTTCATACTAGACTTCCTAGCTAATGATTAGTGTGTCCTCTTTCCTAGGTGCTCCTGCACCATTCTACCCCTCTGCACAAACACTAAGGAATGTGAGGAGAGATCAGTGATTCATCAATGCCTTGCTTCTTGAACTCAGCTTCATCTACCCAAGTAGCCTCAGATTCATGTTTGTTCTTCCATTTGATAAGATGCTCCATATACACCTTATGCCTTGTAGATTTCTTCACTCTTGACTCCAAGATTATCTCTGCTTGTAGCTTGTCTGGAGTAGGTAAGGCTATGTTACTTACATCCTTTAAGATCTCTCTACTGTTCTGATCTAAGTCATTGACTGATCCCTTATATCTGATCAAATCAGCTACATTGAACACTGGTGAAATCCCTAAATCTGTAGGTAACTCCACCTTGTATGCATTTTTCCCATACTTGGCTAACATGAAATATTCCGAGCCAATTTTTTTCAAATTTTCAATTACAATCAGCAGGGCATTACACAGTCGTTAGGGTTAGCTCTAAACCAAAACGATACTGAAGCAACTCTAACCAGAATGTACACCAGGATCCCGATGTGGGCAAGGTGTGAGCATTGGTCAGAGGATCTGAATGCAGAAACTGAGCTGGAAGGAACTCTAACCAAGAATGGAGCCAATGATGGCGAGCATATGGTCAGAGGGTCTTAATTGAAAAGCTTATGCAAGAACTTTAACCAAGAATGCGCCGGCGAACGACAAGCATGTGGTCAGAGGATCCCTACCATCTAATATACTGAAAGCACACTCAACACCAAGCATGTGCTACTCAATTCAATACGGAAATGAGGCGACCATATGGCGGAGATAAAAGAAATACAATTGCGATTACAGAATGTAAAGATGAGCATTACAAATCATGATAAAGCAAGATTAAAGAACTGCTGTCAGTACTACTGTCAGCCTACAATATGAAGAGCATTCGCCTGCCAAAAGCATATGAGTATAACAGATTAGCATTATATCATAAAAAGAACTCTCCTTTGCTTGATCAAGGATGCCAAACCAATAACTTCTCTTAGGGGCCAAAATGATGATTCTGATTTTCAACAGATCTGCACTTTAAATTAATAACCAGCAACCTATCACCATACTTAAATGATCATATCTCACTCACCACTCATCCAATTGACATGAAACGAAGTGCAATGGACCCTAATGATGAAGGCGACCAAGATAGAGCACTGAAAACTGATCAAAAGACCCTTAATTAAATATGCACGAATTCCAAGACAAAATCAAATGGTACGGCCCAGCAAGAGGGCGATTTCTCTTTAAAAATTCAATGCTTCACTAAAAAATCTGAAACTCAAGGAAAAGGTTCGCCCTTCTCAGACAGAGAGATCTAAACAATGCCCAGAATGATATTTTTTGTATTTTTTGACTTATGAATGAAAACAACAATCTGCTATGAAGAATATGCAATTCCTGAATCTCTCTAATATGCATAAAACTGATCTACAAAGCCACACACTGACTACAATGCATAAATCCACTACAAATCACTCAAAACTATACTATCTCACCACTAGTCGCTATCTTTCAAGCGAGAAGCAATGCCTAGCTAGGAGGCTTACATTCCTCGAAGCAATCCCAAAGCCAATCCCGCAGCATAACATTCCTGTAGACAAAAGATAATGCAAAAGAGAACCAATGACCTCCTTTTATAATTTCCAGATGACTCTTCTCGAAACCCTAATCTTCAAACCCTAATCCTCCAATAGGTGGCGTCCCACTTTCCCAAGCAATACTTTGACTTTTAATTATAAACTTTATCTCTTCCTTGAAGTTGGCGTCCAACTTATGCTTGGATTAAATCTCTTAATGAGAATTATAATTAATTCCTTCAATGAAGCGCCCACCCATAAAGAACATCTTTTAAAAACAACTTTAAAGAGTTGTAGCTAGGCCAAGGGGGTCAATGTTAAAATATAACATTAAAACATGACTTAATTAAAATAATTCGAACTTATCTCTCCAATTGTGCCCCGAAGCCAAAAATGAGTAAGCCAACTGATTAGTTTGAAGTAGAAAGCCAACCGTGCCGAAACCAACAGGTTCACTGCAAGAAATAGAATTTACTAAAAATAGTAAATTCCTGAAGATGCTCGGAATGCCAAGAACATATCACCGTGAAGCTCTCTAAAAACCCAGAAAGAATCCGCCATTGAATCAACCAACCTCGAGCAAGAGCACCCTTCAAAACAAGAAACCCTAATTTTACCTTCCGAGTAGCCTACGGGTCTCCGGAATAGGCCAACGGTCAACTGGAAAGATCATGCTCGAGAAGGGGACATTACATAACACCTTGCATGGTCCTACTCTTTTCATCTGCAATTTGGTTGATGTACCCTTCTGCAACCTGGATTTGTTGAGGTGAACCATGACATAATCTCCTACTACAAATTGCAAATCTTTTCTTGACAAATCTACCTTATCCTTCAACTTTTGTGTAGCTTCGGTGACTGTCTTCTTTACCTGCTCCTGAATCTCTTTCATGGTCTGAGTGAAGTCCTCTGCATGTCCACTCCTATTCTCCATAGCTCCAAGATCTCTGAGCTCACACACACCTCTTGGGTGCATCCCATACACTATTTCAAAAGGACTCTTCCCTGTAGTCCTATTCACACTGTCATTGTATGCATACTCAGCCCGTGATATGACCAAGTCCCATGTCTGTCCATACTCCTTGGTTAGGCATCTGAGAAGGTTACCTAACACTCTATTAACTACCTCAGTTTGTCCATCGGTTTGAGGATGGTAAGCTGATCCAAAGGATAAATTGGTACCTAATCTGCTCCATAGAGTTTTCCAAAAGTGACTCATAAACTTCACATCTCTGTTTGATACAATGCTTAAAGGCAATCCATGGATCCTTACAACTTCCTTGAAGAAAAGGTGAGCAATATAACTAGCATCATGTGTGGTCTTGCAAGGGATAAAGTGCTCATTTTGCTAAATCTATCTACTACCACATAGACACTGTCAAACCCTGTCTTAGTCTTAGGGAGTCCTACAACAAAATCCATGCTAACACACTCCCATGGTTTGTTTGGAATGGGGAGAGGTTGATACAAACCTGCATTACTAGCTCCCCCTTTGGTTTTCATACAAACTACACAGTGCTCCACATACCTTCTGACATCCCTTGGCAACTTGGGCCAATAGTAGAACCTTTGCACTAGTTCCATTGTCTTGTTGATGCCAAAATGACCACTAAGACTACCATTGTGCTTCTCTTGGATAAGATTCTCTCTCATAGAACCTTTTGGCACACACAACTGATGTCCCTTGAATAACAATCCACTTTGCAATGTATACTCTAAGTATTGGCTATGAAAGTGATTCTCAAAGTCAGAACATACCTTGTAGGCCTCCGAGAAGTCTTCATCTTCCCCATATAGATCCTTGAAACTCTCTATTCCAATGCTCTTGATCTGTATCTCTTGCACTGTCAGCAATCTTCTACTTAGTGCATCTGCCACCTTGTTCATTTGTCCCTTCTTGTGTTTAATGGTAAATGTGAAGGCTTGAAGATACTCCATCCACTTCAAATGTCTATTGCTCAATTTCTCTTGAGTGTTGATGTAGCTAAGTGCTTGATTGTCAGTAAACACCACAAACTCTTTGGGTAGGAGATAATGCCTCCACTTCCTAAGTGACTGCACTAAAGCATACAGTTCTAGGTCATAGGTAGAGTACTTTGCCTTAGCTTCATTGAGCTTTTCACTAAAAAATGCTATAGGCCTGCCTTCTTGGCTGAGTACTCCTCCTACTGCAACTCCACTAGCATCACATTCCACAGTAAACAACTTGTCAAAACTAGGTAACAAAAGTATAGGCTGAGTTGCCACTTCTTGTTTCAGTTTCTCAAAACCTTTCTCAGCTTCTTGAGTCCATTTAAACTTAGTTTTTAAACCACCTTTTATTGTATCTAGGACTAGTGCACATATGCCACTAAAGTTCCTTATGAATTTTCTATAAAATTGAGCCAACCCATGAAAACTTCTTACCTCTGTCCCTGTGGTTGGTGTAGGCTAGTTTAAGTTTAGGATGGCTTCCACCTTGTTTGGATCCATCTTCAATGATCCTTGAGATACTACAAACCCCAAATACACAAGCTCCTGTTTGAAGAACTCACATTTCTCTAGGTTGATGGCTAACTTCTCTTCTTGCAATCTTCTAAGAACCATCTCCACATGCTTTAGGTGTTCTTCTGCTGTCTTACTAAAAATGAGTATATCATCAAGATACACTACCACAAATATCCCTGTTAAGTCTTTAAGCACTTCATTCATGAGCCTCATGAATGTGCTAGGGGCATTAGAGACGCCAAATGGCATAACTCTCCACTCATACAACCCATCATTTGTCTTAAAGGCTGTTTTCCACTCATCTCCATCCTTGATTCTGATCTGATGGTATCCACTCTTGAGATCCAACTTGGTGAAGTACTGAGCTCCTCCAAGACAATCCATTAAATCTTCAATCCTAGGGATAGGGAATCTATATCTGATTGTAATTCTGTTTATAGCTCTAGAGTCAGTGCAAAGTCTCCACTTACCACCTTTCTTTGTTGCTAAGACCACTGGTACTGCACATGGGCTGATGCTCTTCCTAATCAAGCCTTGATCCAATAACTCCTGCACTTGTCTAGCTACCTCTAGATTCTGATCTGGTGTAAGCTTGTATGCTGCTTTGTTTGGCAATGAAGCCCCTGGTATGAAGTCAATCTGATGACTGATGGCTCTTTGTGGAGGTAAGGTTGCTGGTGTTCCATCACTCACTATGTCCTTATACTTCTCAAGCAACTTCTGGACTGCTCCGGGTATGACTGTTTTCTCAGCCTTGTTCTCTTCTTTAGGTTGCAACATAACCACATATCCTTCACCTCCTTGATGTAGGTTGTTAATGAACTCTTTGCCACTGTTCAACAAGACACTAGGGGTCTTTGACTTTCCTTCTTCCTCTTCTGACAGTGACTGCAACTTAAATGTCTTCCCATCCTTCTTGAAAGAAATGGTGTTCTCTTTTCCATCATACATGACACTTCTGTCATACTGCCATGGTTTGCCCAATAGAAGATGGCATGCATCCATGGGTAAAACATCACAAACCAACTTGTCTTTGTATCCTCCAATGGAGAACTCCGCCGTTGTCTGCTCATTGACAAGAACACTTTGTCCTTTGTTCAACCATGTCACCTTGTAGGGATTGGTGTGGGGTACTTTCTCTAATTTCAGCTTCTTTACTGCCTCCTCAGAGATGATGTTATCAGTTGAACCTGAATCCACAATGACCTTACATACTTTCCCAAGTATTTTGCATCTCACTCTAAATAAGGCTCTTCTCTGTTTTGGCTCTTCCTTGACCGGTTGTCTGATCAAAACTCTACTAAACATCAGATTCTCCCCCACTTCTGATTCAATGTGACTAACCTCTGGTGATTTGACACTCATGTTGTCCTCTTGTGCATATGCCACTCTCTTCTCAGTATTTGATGAAGATGCTTTCTTCGGGCACCTATAAGCAGGATGACCTACTTGACCACAGTTATAACATTTCATATTGGCAAAGTATGAACTACTTCTGCCTGCTCCTCTTCCTCTATTTGAACCTCCTTGAGGACCTCTACCTCTGTTATATCCTCCTCTAGAAGTTGTTTCACCTCCATGCTCTGTGAGTTTAGACTCTCCTTGGTTTCTTTGTTCAGTCCCTCTACCTTGGTATCCACCTCTATGTCCTCTTTGATCTCTGCCTTTTCCTCTGCCCTTAGAAGCCTGGTCTTGTTTCCTCTTGCTTCTTTCCTCAATCTTAATAGCTAATTGGTAACATTGGTGTACTGTTTTAGGACTTAGAAGAGTCATCTCCTCTTGGATGTTCCACTTCAATCCGTTAAGGTATCTAGCCACCTTAAGACTTTCATCCTCTGTCACATTAGACCTCATACAAAGTTTTTGAAACTCCTCAGTATAAGTGTTCACATCTTGGTCTCTTTGCCTCAAACTCTGTCTTTTCTTGTGCAATTGAATTTCATAATCATCTGGCATGTATGCTTCTCTCACTTTTGCAACCATTCCCTTCCAAGTAGAGATAGGCTGCTTGCCTTCCTTTTCCCTCTCTATCTGAATGAACTTCCACCATGTCAAGGCAGAACCTCTTAATCTTGATTTGGCCACCTTTACCTTCTGTGCTTCAGTGACTCCATCACATTCAAAATGGTTTTCCATTCCCTCTATCCAATCCATGACTAGATCAGCTTCCATTTTTCCACTAAACAGTGGTATGCCTTCAAGTGCTTTTCCACTCAAAGCCTTCAATGCCTTCAAGAAAGGCTCTTCTTTCAGAACAGGGTCAGGTTCAGGGGTCTTGTCTTCCTCTGCAACCTCTTCTTCCTTTGGTACCCTTCCTTCAAATTGCACGCTCCTCACTGCTTGCTCAAGTTGGGCTATTCTTTCCCTCAATAGCCTATTGTCTTCCTCTTGCTCTTCAACCATCTTGGCCAATTCTGCATTTGTCACCATGATGGTAGAATCACTAGACTCAATCTCAGACATACAATGCTCAATCCCAAATCTTTTGCTTGCTCTGATACCAATCTGATAGGGTTGGGTTGGATCGAAACACTCACTGTTCCATGCTTTGGATCTTGTTTAGGAAGACCCTATGGTGTCACACTCCACCACCTTAACCTATAGGACCTACTGCTTGTGTAGACTCCCCTGGTTCACCTTGCCAACCCAACCATCAAGTCAATCCTGCCAACCAAGCCAACCTTGGGGCAATGCTTCAACACTTCCTTAGCCCTTAAACTACCTTAAAGGCTAATCTAACCTCATCACTCAGTAAGTTCTTTGCAGGGGTGTAGAGGTGTCTCAAATAGCTTCACACCATCCTCCTAGGGTTCTTGTAGGTTCACCATACTCCACTTTCACATCACTTTCATCAAACCCTCATTTAGGGTTGAAAAGGGCTACAAGCCCTAGAGCCCCAATTAGGTCTCTAACTCCGAGAAAATAGGTCAGAACTTGAAAGTTTCCCAAAGAACATAGGATCTTTCCTAGGGTTTCCTGGTCCATATGCCCACCTCTCAAAGATTTTTGGGGTCTTGGACCTTCACTGTCCATACACAGGGGTAACCCACATTTTAGCAATTTTAGGGCTTTTTAAGCCATTTCCTGACTGCACAGCAACCTGTCAGCTTGTTTCAACCTCCAAAAGGTCTGATGAAGCCTCCTCCTTCATGTCAAGTCTTTGCAAGGCTTTTATCTGCCTCTCCACACCATGCCTTGACAGGGGAAGGTCACCCCTGCAAACCAAGTGCTTAGCACTAGTTGACTCCTACAGACTCCTAACCCTAACCTATTTACAGACATGGAGCCTAGGCACAATTCCCAAGAGGTTGTACATTATGTACAGTGGGAATGTGTCCTAAACCTCCATTTCCTATTGACAAACTTAACAAAACAGAAAATGCAAAGAAACAACTATCTACTAAAATGCTTGAAACAGAACTAGAAAGCTAAATGGCTACCACACAGGGCTTAATCTATCAGTACCCTGCATCCTCAGCAAGAAACAATAACATATTCAAACCATTAAAGCTCTATTTTGGAACAAAATCAGAAATTCACTCTAAAACCACTGTTTTTCTTCAACTTCACAAACACTACAATACCAATGCAACCAACCAACTCTCAGGTCGAGGCATACCTTAAATAGGTTACAAAAACAGTTAAGCTCCTTTGGTCGGTCATGTAATTGATAAAGATGGCAAAGTTGTAAAACGCATTGTGTTTTTCAACTTTTGCCAAAAATTAGAAAACTAAGTAAAAATGAGTTTGTAACTCATTCTCCCTCTCCACTCCTTAACCTATTGATCACTACAAAATAAGACATATTCATAAACCTCTAATTCAATCTAGATGGTCAACATGACCCTCAGGTACATTGCAAAACAAAACTTCATACTAGACTTCCTAACTGATGATTAGTGTTTCCTCTTTCCTAGGTGCTCCTGCACCAGAAATTCATAGATGCAAGACAACAAAAAAATTTGACGTTGTTCACCCTTTTCTGGGCTACATCCACAAACAACAACAGTCCATTTTATTATAACTTCAAACAAAAATAATTTCATAAGCCTACAACAAACTTGCTGCAACGTGCAACATAAAATGTACACGATTTTTACTTTTCAACTTTCCCACATGCTATGCTGCATGTTACCATCACAAAATCGCAACGATCACCAACTCTTGCATGCATGCCTTGCTGCAAGAAATTGTTCATTAGCCTTGGCAGTTGCAAATCGTTTTTTAACTGAATTCCATTAGGAATATGCAGTGAATTAATAAATAGGCGATTTTTGCTTCAGGGGTGCTGCCCCCAATAGCCCCTAGACACCCACCATGGACTTTGCTCCAGGGCCCCTGCCGGGGGGAGGGGAGGTTGTCCCCCTGAACCCCGTAGGAGGGGCTCTGCTCCCCTGCACTCCATCGTTAATTACCTTGGGGGGGAACTGCGCCGGGTTGTAACATTCACCCTCAATCTACCCTTGCTTTTTTGTTTTGTTTTGTTTCTGATGTGTTTTGAAATGTATTTTGCAATAGTTTGTGATGGTTTGCAATGGTAAATAAAGTGAAGATAGTAAAATAACTTGCAGCAACTTAACAACTCTGAAAATGAGCAGAAATTTCCAGATTTATATTTCGATCAAAAAATAAGTTTTTTCTCAATTTGGTGACTTAGTTCATAAAATATCACAACAGATCTAAATCCAACATACCTAGAAAAAGTTGGAGACTTTTAGAAGGTGCTATAGTTGCAACCAGCAAGTTGGAACCTCCAAAACTGGGATGCCACAATTAGAGATGATCTTCGTTGCTGATGAAACTGGAATACAATGCAACAAGAGCCCTAGGTGCCACCCTCAAGACAAACAAATAATGATAAAACTCAATTGGAAGCTCCAAAAAACTAATGCCACACCCAGAATGGTACGACCAACAACAAGGATAGTACGACCAGTGTAATATACCCATTTTCGACCATGTCAGAGTTGATTGCAACTTTGGGTTTTTTCAGCGACAATCAGTGTTGCTAGTGGGGGTTATTTGTTGCCCATGGAGCTTAGGAGTATTTTGGCACCTTAATTGTCACTTCGGATTGAGTTTTGGTATTTTTTTGCATTTTCAGTGGGTGCGAAAATATTTTAATAATTGAATAATTAATTAAGTTGTCCAAAAAAGTATAAAGTTAATGGTGTAATGTCCCTTGCTTGTTCTGATATAATTTTTTTAATTTATAGCCTTAAACATTTTATCAAACAATTTGCTTCATCTTGTATTCTTAAAGCATAAAGTGATATCATGAACATAAATTACAACCAACTAATTGCAAGAATTTACTGTTTTCAATACAATATGGTGACTAAAATGCATCTATAACAAATAAGCATTTTGTCAAACATTTAGTCATCAAATTCCCAACTCCACAAATATGGTATTACTGATATGGAATAATCCTAGTCAGATTACAAGAAGGGTGTAGTGCTAGATCGATTACAATGATTGTCAAACTCAAAGTGTATATTTAGTCCAACCTGATTTTCATGAGGCATCTACACTAAGATGTAATAACAATGCCAGCTATAATGATGATAAAGTGCCAATATTGAGCTGTGTCGGCAACAATACAAATGCAATTACAGATTCAAGCAAGTACTTGGAACCTGGAGATTGTATTCCTCAGAGTCAACTCATATATCTAGCGTGGCATGAGACGTCCTCCTTCATAATGGACACTCTTCCCTTATGCGCCAGTGAAAGCTATAGGTGTCACCTGCCACAGCAGCTACGCCAAACAATATTTTCGTCTTCTTCCAAGCTGCTCCGTCGCCAGTGTTTGTCACCCTAGATGATTGCGATCTCTTGTCAATGTTATTCGGTTCTTGTCCCTCGTCTCCTGCGCCACATCAGACTCCCTTGTCTTATTCAGAGTATCAACTTAGCTCCTTCGAATAGACAAAAATCTCGATAATCAAATACAAGACGTTTTCTCAATAAAATCGATAAACTTCCAAATCGAATGATGACTGGGCTTTGTCCTATTCAGAATTTGTCTTTATCCATCAATTAATGATATATGTCTTCCAAATATCTCCATATAGACTTATTGATGAAATACGATTTCTATAGATGAAATCGATATGCCTCTCCAGAATAAATCGATAGCTATAAGACAATATCGATTTGGCGTATCTGTATTTTGTCTTTAGTGAAAATTACCCAGGCTGAGTACGCCAAAAATAGATTTTCCTTCTCTAATTACAAAATCGATCTGAGTGAAGGGATAATGTGCAGGCTGCTAATGATCGATCCCAATAATGGCTGAAATTGAATTTTCAATAAACAATCAGATTTCTCCCAATCTCCACAAACTTGATCAACTTTCTCAGATTTGGCCAAAGGCCATTAAATCTGATAAATCTCCTCAATTAAACACAAATTGGACCTCTAAAATGAAGCCCACCATTAGGCAATAATTCAGCTGATAGTTTTACAGCCTCAAAATTGCACAACCTGTAGAAACCCTAGTTTCCCCTATTCTTCGAATCTGACTGTCTTTCTGATCTTTTTGAAGGTTTTTGGTTTTTTGCTTGTTTTTGTGTTTTTGAGCAATAAATAAAAAGGTACGACTTTGCTTGAAAATAACAATAAATTCTATAAAAATTATCTAGCTCTTGAAAATGATGAGAAATGGATGCCAGTTTATTTATTTCTCTTCTGGAGCGATTACAATGAATATTCAATTACATGCAATGAATAAAGCAATGGATTTTTAATATTTAAAGAACCTGATTTCAGCCGCCATGAATGAGATATGAGATGGTACGGCTCACTGTTGACACACTCTTCCTCTGCCAGATGCTACCTGTAATGTCCCTTACCTAGCCTTGCTCTTGTATTTGCTTGTTTGCCCTAGAATTCGATTGTTGATTAGGTCTAGGGTTTCTTCTTTCCAAAAGGAATGTGTTTCTCTAATGAAATAATCCTAGATTGAAATCTGCATTCACCAATTTAAAAACATTTCCACATACACATATTTGTTAGCAATAATATCTAGATATCCACAATATATTCATAAACATAAATCAATTAATGAAGACATAAGAGGAGTGCCATAGGTGGATCCGCCCTGAAGCCCTCATGTAAACTCAAGAGGTTGTCCATCACAATCCTTCTTGCCTAGGGCTTAGTACCTGCATACTCCACTCATGGCAACACCTCAGAAGACACTCGTCCTATTAGGGGAGAGGAACCATAGAGTCCAAGTGGCCTAAGGCCTACCACCTTCTCTTGCCCAATCCCGTATCTTGGGCCTAAGGGGCAGAGACCTAGGTGGGACCCCCATCTTTCTATAACCCAATCCCTAGTCAAGGGCCTAAGGGGCTGCAAAGCCCAATCCCTTGTTAAGAGCCTAAGGGGCTGCAAAGCCCAATCCCTTGTCTAGGGCCTAAGGGGCTGAAAGTGGGGTTTTTAGGCAATCCAACTTTACCCATGTTTCGTCGATCCTAATAGGTTTACAAGCACATAGTAGACAATCTTTAAACAATCAGATATATTTGCATTCATCCAAGATTTATTTCATGCCTATAATCAAATATATTTTCATTTACCAATGGTTCTTTAAGTTCATCATTTCCTATGATAATTCTCATTATGATAAGATTAAAGGATGTCATTATATCAATAATCAAATTAACAATATCTAGTTCTTATATTCAAAATATGCTAAATATTATTGCTAAGTGAATACATCACCTGAACTGTTGTGTCTTCCCATGATTCTTAATTCCTTAGTCGCCTTCCTTCAATCTTACATTTGATTGATCATAAATATTAATCTATCCATTTTTATATTATGATCGTAATTACTTATAAGGCTCAATAATTGCTGCAAGCATCATTATTGCAATGATCGTGTATAAATATATAATTATTTCTAATTAATTTTAATCTTCCAATAATCACTTACTATATATATATATATATATATATAACTTACTTCCCCAAATATATTCTTGACGATAACACTTAATCAAATAAATCTCCCATAGTTTATTTCATTTCCAATCTGCTGCTTTATGCAGATTTCTAATTGATTCCTTTCCTTCTTTTTGATTCTTACATTCAATGTCTTTTTATATCTATGCTAAAGGATACATCTTTTCAAGAGTGATGTCCTTATGAAAAGACACAAACATTTATTTAAACCTTCATTATTATTTTTAAACCACTTTTATTTATTTATTTATTTATTTTTTTCAAACTGCTGTTTTTATAATTAATCCTTTTTTTTCACTAATAATCGCAGCATTACATCTTCAATATATAAATATTATTTCTTAATATTTATTCTTAAACTAGTGGTTTTATATGTATTATAATATTTATGACTATAATTATAATAATATTTTATTAATATTATTTTGTAATATTTTTCTCTTGTGAAATCTCTATTATTATGATATTTATAATGTACTAATATTAATTGTCTCGTTTATTATAATAAATGTATTATAATTATAATATTCTTGATAATAATATTTAGATTGCCATTACATTTTTGATATTTATTTATCTAGTTATTTATATTTCACACTAAAATGTGTTTTGTGGTTATGATTTATTTATTGATTTGCATTTTCATGTGTTACAATTTTGGGACATGACACTACCCAATTGCTCTCTTGATATTTGCGCCTCTTCTGGTGAAGACAAATGATGAAGAAGGAAGGCGTTGTGCTCTGGAACAAAAAGACGCCCTTGCTGATATGGTACGGCCTGCTGCAGGATGGTACGGCCTGGTAAATGACAGCAGCAATAATAAGTTTGTACGGCTCCCTCAAGTTTCTCCCAAGCTCTCTGAAAGGTGCGCCTAAAGGAATGAATGACTTCTGAATGCAAAATACTCTGAAACTCCGTAAATAGATAACTTCTGAAGCTCTGTGATTTCTCCAGAATGAAGAAACCTCTGCTGCAATAAATCAAGTGGTATTACACACCCTCTGAATTGCTTCCAGTGGAGATGGCTCGTTCCCCAAGGAATTCGAACTTGAAACCCTAAAGTCTCTTGCCCAGATCAATTTGATCAGTTTTCTCAAAATCAATAATCTCATAATGGCTCAAAACCCAAGGCAAATCCTCTAATATGCTGAAAAGTGCGATTTCCTCAATAATAGGGTTTTAATAAAAATTTGACTTTTAATTCTTTTAATTTTCCATAGTCTCCAGCCAAAAATATTAAATCATAATTTAATTGCCAAATAGACCCCTTCTGATGATGGCGCACCCCTCAAGAAGAATCACTTAAGTTATAATTTAATATTATAACTTTATATTTTAATCATTAAATAATTAATATTTAATTAATGCAATTAAATATTAATATCTCCCTCGTTACTCATCCGATGATCCGTCCGAAGTGATTCGAATCTGCCAAAGCCATACTGCTAAAAATAGGGGGTCCCACTGCTAAAAATAGCAATTCTGCAAAAAGTCTCCGATCGAGCCCAAACGAAAGACTACTGATCACTCTGCTAACTGAAGCTGAGCCAAGCTCCGAAGTGACCCTCTATCCAGTCTATCAGCCTACGAGGGTCGTGTAATAGGCCAATCCTGTACTCCGAGAGATGTCACTGAGAAGGGGACATGACACAACCTATGAGAGTTTTCGTTCCCAAAGGCTGGAAATGGCAGAAACCCTAGTTGGCTTCCTCACCAAGCAATCACAACAAATAAAATATCAATTCCTGGATGATTAGAAGCTTGGCTGACCCTCTCTTTATACTTTTTTCCAGGGAGAGGTCAATTCTTCTAGAAGCTTCTCTTATAATAATACACTATTTGCACTTTACAAATATTAAAATGTGACTATATAATATAAAGTGCAAATATAACATAATAATAATAATTATTAAAGTTACCTTTAATAATAATTAAACATTATATCTTAAGAAAATTCCTTATTTCTCCAATTCAACTGAATCCAGGAAATGGAAACCATCAACTGACTAGATATCTGCTGCAAAGGACCTCCTAACCATGCTCATTAGCCTATGAAGGTCAACTGATAGGCTAATCCCGCCGAGAATTGATGCGCACGAAAATGGGGACATTACAAATGGCAACTTAAAATTAATTATTTTAATTATTTTATTAAAAGTCACTTAAGTTGGAAAAAAGTTAATTATTTAAAATAAGTCACTTTGTGGGAAAATAAGGAGAAAATTAATAAAGTAAATATGTTATTTCAAGAATCCGGGGAGCAGTTACACAAGGAAAGATAAAAGTTTTTGAGAAGCTCATTTGCAGTTTTATGTTGGAATATCTTCTGGTTTTGGAGAACCTGGACTCAAGGGCTTGAGGATGGAAACCTTCGGGTTCTCAGGATTGGACGAAAACCCAATTCCTTCATTGGCGTCATTGGCGCGTGTAACATGCCCATTGCTCTACACAGTAACTTTCCTATGCTTTATCCTCAAGTAAATAGTTCAAGCATCTAACCTTCATGAAAAAAAAAGTTTTTCTTTTCAAATATAAAGATAACATGCAGATTTGAAATAAACATCATTCCAAACTTTCCCATTGCATTATATCAAAGCATTACATTTTTCCAAAGTATTGATTTCATTTCTCATAAATCATGACAACATTTCTCTTTTACAACTTTTCCAAAGTAATGGATACAAAAATACATTCTAGGCTCCATTGAGCTTATTGGCAATAGATATATGAATGGTCCAAGTGCCCTCCATCAAATCTTGGTCGCCAACTAATGAGGAGAAGCATCACTCAAGTGCTTTTCCGCCAACCATGGACTAACTGCGGTCCCTCGCACATCTACCAAACTTGGTAATATGGCCCTACCCTTCAACGAAGAGATTGGTTTGGTAGCCTCATAATAATAATAATGACCTTTCTTGAGCTTGGTGTTGTGTCCTACATATCTAGATCTATCACATAGTGGCTACAACCCACCATATGACACTACCAAGCCTAGTATGTAAATTCGGATCACAGTGAATTGATAGTGTAAACAGTGGCAACTTACACTACTTTGGCCAAAGTATTCATCACCCCTAATTTGGAATGGACGTCACACACTCACCCACTTTCCTAGCTTGATTTGTATTTGACCATTCATATTCTATGCATAGGCTATCCCCTTTCACCATGGATTAATCAAACCCTAGGAACAACCTATTAACTCTTACGTTTACTATGTCACTTCTTCTAAGTAATTCAAAGTAATTCTATGACTCAACTAAGATAAGTGTTGGCGTTTAAATTTGCACCTCTGGAATGCGTATTTGAAACGGACAGCTATGCACAGTAAAACTGCTCTTCAAATTAGGAGGGGAAGCTCCCTCTTGCTGATGTTGCAAAAGAAAGTAAATTAAAAACTAAGTTGCCTATCTTTTTGATCAGCTAGAGCACAAGGTTTATAAAACACAAACGCCGCAGCTTTCTGAGTAAAGAATTTCAACTACGACTAACTTAAGCTAACGATGTTTCTGGCTTCTCAAGTAATAGCAAAGCAAGAGAAACTAGAAATGGACAAGGTAGATTTTCTGACAAAATACTTCAATGAACTATCTCTCAACAAACATCTACACACTTCAATGCAAGTTGAAATCAAGATCATAAAAGTAGAACACAAATAACGAAAACCTGAGAGTTTATATCAAGGCAAAGGAGGCTCATGATTTTATTACTCAAATTTCTAGAACAAAACTCACTTCTAACATGCCTGGAACAAGAAGTTGCAGCTAAAGAGGCTTGCAATCTTATTCTTGCACAATAGAAACAGTAATCATACTAACTCCTTGTTGGCTAAAGAGGCTCAACAATTTGCTTATCACAACACAATTGAACAACACTTCGAATAACAAATAGAAGGCACAATAGGCTCAGCGTTTTGTTATCACTAGCATGGTTAAAGAAACTAATGAGCAAAGGCTCTTATTTATAGGCAAGTAGAGGAGTAGGGAACCCTAAAATCTCCTTGCTTTTACAATCTAGGGCTTGCTCAGCAAGCAAGCTTTATTTCTAAATCTAGAAAGAAGATAACGTCTAACACCTAAGAAAGCAGGAAAAGCGGGAAACGCCAACTATTACATTTATCTTCTTTCTCTTCTTCAAAGAATGGATAAGAATCGTTCCAATAATAGAAAGAAAGTAGAAAGAAAGCCTCTAGATGAAAGCCACTTTAAAGCTCAATCATATCTGCTAAAAAGCAGGAAACTGTGTCCCGGTCAGGTGCATTGATACTATCTAAGGCAATATTCCGATTCTCCAAGATCTCCTCGCCTTCTGTGATCAAACTTAGAGAATCCTTCACTTCTTCATTCGCTTTATGAGTTCTATTCTTGAAAAACATCGCTGCCCGAAAAGATAACTCACTAATTGATAACTTGGCGGCTCTGCAACTTTATGTTTCTGACACCTCTCTTGATTTCCAACAAAAGAGTATTGCACAACTCTTTTCTGATACCTTTCCTTTTTTTTATATCACACCTTCTCTCATTCTTCAACTAAGATGATGAAGTTTTGACATAGTGCTAATTTGGTCTTAAACTCGAGGGAAGTGTACTCCATATTGAAAACCTTGAAGAATGACTGTAAACTCGCCTATGTTCAGACAAGCTTTGAGCAACTTTCTATTTTTAGAATGCTGGTTTTTCGACCTCAAACGGACAAATTTTTGGAAATTTTTCCTGAGATATGGGTTTTGCTCATAAATTCATTGCAAGACAACCCAGATCGTTCGTTTTTGAAAATCTTGAATTTTGACTGAAAAAGCAGCAAGCCCTAATTTCTTCAAATTTTCATCGAAAAAGTTGGCACCTGGGTTTTGTTCAAAATACAATTAGAAATAGACCCAGTTGATCAGATTTGAAAAACACTAATGGCTGGTCGAAAAAGCAGCCAACCCTAGAATTTGAAATTTTCTTGAAAAAGCTGTGATATGGGTTTTCTTCAGAAGACTGTTTTGAGAGGGCCCAAAGCAGCTGGTGATCAAAATTTGTAAACTCTGAAGATTTCACTAACATGCAAGGAAAAAGCAGCTGGTGCAACTTGATGAATTTCTCCAAAAATTCTTTAGAAGAATGAGATGAAGAAACCCAGATGGCTGAAAATTAAAAATCTTTGACCTTCTCCTTCAAAAATTTGATCTTCTGGATGAAAAAGCATGAAAAAGCAAGGTCTTATGTTGCTGGTTTGAAAATTATTCATGAAAATCAACAACCTTGAGCTCTTGAATATTGAAATAAAACCTCAAAGTTGTTGCTCCACTTTTCTTCTTTGGAAGCCACCTGCAAAAATGATGAAAACTGAAAGGAAGAGATGTCTTAAATAGATTTAGGGCTTGAAATAGATTTGCTTTCTTTTGCTTTAATCTTCAAACCCTAAACTCAGCTTGTTCGATGAATTTAGACATTCATCTTTCCCTTGCCATTTTGAATCTTTGAAAACTTTGAAAATTCTACTAAGGCATTGAAAGTTGGGCGCCCTTCTTGGCTAGGGGCGCCCATTTTCTCCAAAGTTAGCCACTTTTTGAGAATTTTCAATTTTTCATTTCCCTTTGATTTTCTGATGAAATCTTGATCCCGGGGGCTACGCTGATCCGATTGACTGACTGTCAGCTTCGTTGGATAGCTCGATCGAAACTGACGAAGTGATCTTAGAAGCTGTATCTGCAAATTCTATCATCTCAGGGCTCAAAATCTTGGGCGCCCTTCTTCTCCAGGGGCGCCCAACTTAAGCAGACTTAGAATATTTTTCGCTTTCTTCATCCTTTCACTTCTACAGATGATCTCGCCTGATCTGGTGATTCGGGGCTCAAATTGACTGACGGCTGGGCTTGTCGCGAAGCTGATAAGATTTTGGAGGGGGTTCTTTGGGAGTCACTTTGTCAAAAAGTTGAATTTGAGGCACCAAAAGTTTGGGTGCCTCTGGGCACCTGGGGCACTGAACTTCACCAGAGTTAGCCATTTTTCTGTATTTTCTTCTCTGCTTTTGACTTTGACTCTTGTCAGACCCTCTATTCTACCTGCTGGATATGGTGACTGCCATCTCCGATTGACGTGCCGGTAGTCTCATTGGAAAGCAGTTTGGGTGCCTCTGGGCACCTGGGGCACTGAACTTCACCAGAGTTAGCCATTTTTCTGTATTTTCTTCTCTGCTTTTGACTTTGACTCTTGTCAGACCCTCTATTCTACCTGCTGGATATGGTGACTGCCATCTCCGATTGACGTGCCGGTAGTCTCATTGGAAAGCTTGTTCTGATCTGAAGAAGACATGTTGGAGGCTTCATTGGCAGATTCATTCGTTTGGGCCCTCGAAATCATCGGTGCCTTTCTCTTCTAGGGGCGCCCATTTGCTTCAGACTTAGAATATTTTACCTGATTTTCATCTTCACATTTGAACCATTATTCCATACTTTCAACTCGATTTGGATTTACTGGAGAAGGACAAGTCGGATGCTCTAACGAAGACACCTGTTGCGAAGCTGTCCGAATTCTGGAGAGATTGAGCATATTTGCAAATCTTTACAGCTAAGTTAGGCCCCTCAAAAAGCTAGGTGCCCCTGGGCACCAGGGGCACTGAAAGTTCCCAGAGTTAGAAAATTTTCAAACATTTTCAAGATTTTCATTCTGCATTCTGTTTGAAACTGCCCTGTTTGATCTCGAATTCCAGACGACTGGATGATCCGATGACTCCACTGCCAGACTCGCTGCGGAGCTCGGGGGAAACTGAACAACTTTTCGTGGGAGCTCAAACCCCAATTCCATCATTTGATGCCCTAAAAAGATGGGCGCCTATTTCCTCTTGGGGCACCCATGACAAGCAGTGTTAGTCAATTTTCACAGTTTTCACCTTCTTCCCCATTCAACATGCGTGTTCATCATTTCATCTTTTGTTCAATGCTTGATGATTGAATCTGACGCCTAGCAGCTGACTGTCCTCCATTGATGACCTCGGAGTTCCTGATATGCTTATGAAAAAGCAGAATAGACCCAGTAGGGCAAAACTGATTATTTTGAGATTTTGACTGCACCAGCCTGATATGGATGTATTTTGAGCCAATCAAAATCAGTTTGGATCCTAACAGACTGACTTTCTATTTTTAGAAACTTTCTATTTTTAGAAAGTTTTGCTAGTATCCGCTTCGAAAGAAACCCAAAAAAAGTTACTATTTTTAGAAAATTTCTAAAAATAGCAGTTTTCCTAAAAAGTAGGGATGAAAAACTGAGATCTGGGTTTTGTAGACTTGGTCGCTTTGAGCAGACCCAGATTGTCAGATTTTGGAAATTTTCAATTTTAACCCCTCATGCAAGACATGCAAACCCAAATTTTGACCTTTTTTGACAGATTTAACAAGACTTTATCATTTCTTCAAAATGTCTAAGTGTAACAAAAATTTTAATTTTGGGGTACAACAATAAGCATTTGCTATATAAGCTTTAGCTATAACATGGTATTTAATGCTACTATAAACACCCATTCCTTAGTATGGAATATATACATATACTCAAATAATAAAGATTCCTAGACTAGTAACATCAAGAAACCTTTAATTTTCACATAAGAAGAGAATAACCTTTCTATACAAACAATTAAACAAATTTCCCAAACAAGGCAAACAATGTCACACAATCTTTTCAAAAACAGATTAAGTATAAAAGAGTAGAAATCAGCATGCTTGTTTATGCAATGCTCTAATTGATCAAACTGGATTCCTAGCTCAGCTTTCCCAAAATCAGCAAGCAATTCCCCACTATCTCTTTTCCACACACCAAAAAATTACACTCAAAAACCTCTCACAAACTCTCAAACTCAGAAAATCAGAATAACAACTCAGAAAATAAGCATCAAGTGTGCATAATGCATTCCAAATGAGGGAGAAAACACCTCTATTTATACACAAATGTGAGCAGCTGCAGGCTAAAATCAAGCTATCAAAGATGACACTTCTCAATCCAAAAGGTTCGACTCAGCAAAAAGAAGAAAAGGTGGCAATTAAAATCATTGCACAGTAAACACATGCATAGCCAGATTTCACAATGAGGAATGAGTTGCCCATTCAAATGGACAACAAGAATAACAATCAGAAATGCAAGGTTAATGTCTTCTATAGGTTGACTTAATTTGGCCAGCTTTTCATTGACCATTTCACATATTTCAGTTTGCTTCATGTTGTACCCAAAATAATTTTTTTGGGTCAATAGGGCATTTTGATAAAAATGGTCTAAATCTTGTAAAATTGTTGTCAAAAGTCAATTTTAGGTCTAACAAAGCATGGGATTTTTGTGGGTTTATTGTCAAGAGGATACTAGCAAAATTTGAAAAAAATGAAAATTAGGGTTTTTGGCCCCTATTTTTAGGAAAACCCTAAAAAATGGGACCTTTCCAGAAATGACTCAAAATGATTTTGATAGGTTAATTTCAATTCACAATCACACTGGTCAAGTTAGAATCACAAAAAAGTCAGTTTTGTTCTGGTGGGTCTATTTCACTTTTTCAAGAGAAGATAGGACCTCCTCTGAGGTCAACAATGACGGATAGCCAATACCAAGTATCAAGATCTAAGCTTCAGACGCTGCACAAATGATTCTATGGCGAAATATGCTCGAAAAGATGCTTCACGATGGAGGAGAATTTCAAAAGTTGAAATGTGCTAAAATATTCTAAGTTTGGAAGATAAACACCTTGCTACAAGGGAGATGCCTTTGCAGTCAACACCTTGATCAACTTTGCCAATGCTCGTGCACATGAAGTGATGAAAGCAATCACAACGGTGAACGCAGTCGCGTCGTCGACAACAGTGATCAACCCAGTCAAGTGAGACGGTGAACGCAAAGTGCAAGGAGGTCAAAATCATCAGGAAATGACCAACTCTGGAGCCCAAAGCGCCCCTGCTGGCCAGGGGCGCCCATGAATTCAAGAGGCCAACTGCAGTTGTTAAGAATTGCAAAACTAGTTGTCTTCTTCAGAATTCTGCTAGCTTTCCGACGAATCGTCAAGCAAGTTTACCAGATTCATCAAACATCAACAAACGAAGGTAGAGGCGGAAGATGTTGAGGGAAAGAGTCATAAAAAATGGTAGTCTATCAAGGGAAAAGCACCCCTATAGACCAGGGGTGCCCAAAAAAGAAAGCTCTCAGAAGTTAGTCTTTGGATTGGCAATCTCCAGATGATCTCCCTAGATTCAGCCTAGCTTCGCAAAGAATTTGTTCACTAACTCAATGAACATATCAAACGGCAGTAGCTATTGATCAAACGAGCATGTAAAATGAAGGATAAATTGATGAACATCAAAGCAACTGCACCCTTGTAGGCCAGGGGTGCCCAACATTTTGAGCAACCAGTTGTGATTTTTAGCAGTTGTCTTCTCCAAGGCATCTTCTCTGGATCCTTCCAGCTACGTGATGAATCCAACTGCCAGCTCACGAGACCTGTCAAACGCTCATAAACGAAGATCAGGCGGGAAATGCTGAGAGTGAAGGCAAGTTGAAAAACGTAAAAAATTGGCTAAGTATAGAGAAAAATGCACCCTTTTAGCAAAAGGCACCCAACTTCTTGGACAACTAGATGTTGCTTTCAAGCTTCATGACTCCCAAGAAGACCTCTTCAGAGTTGATTAGTCTTCGCGATGAAACCATCAGCAGATACATCAGAGCAGTCAAACTCTCGGCAACGAGGACCGAACTGGAACATTTCGTCAAGGATTACAAAGTGAAAATTGTGTCTCGAAAGCACAAAGGTGCCCCTACAGGCCAGGGGCGCCCAAGAATTTGAACCTCCTAAACCAGCTTTCAGAGCTTGCACAACCAGTCATCCTTTTCTGGGATTCTTCCAGCTTCGCGATGGATTCAACATCCAGTCCATGGGGATCATCAATCACTGGCAGCTGCAAATCGAAGCACGAGAGGTCAAGATTGAAGAAATTCAAAATCATCTAAAAAATGGCTAACACTGGCAAACAGAGGCACCCTATCTCAAAAAGGTGCCTAGAAATTTGAGCCATCAAAACTCATTTTCATGGTTGACAACCTCCAGTGACATTTCTTTAGAGTTGATCCAGTTCTATAGTGAATCTGTTAGCTCAACCTTAGGATCAATCAGGCATTCAGAATTCAGGATGAAACGGAGGTTGTTTATCAAACAAAAGTTGAAATTCTTCAAAAATATCCTAACACTGACAAGGTGGCGTCCAAAGTCAACTTAGTTGCAGATTTTGAAGACATTCTCAAGCTTAGTCATCCCAAAATTGGTGGAGATTCTTTCAGTTAATTTCCAATCACGCGAGATAACTTTTTAATTAGGGTTTTGGTGCCTTAATTGATGCTTGCACCACCAAATGCTATTTATCAAACATCTAGGTGTCATAATTCATTCTTCTTTGCAGGTTGAAGAGCTAAAACATTAATATTTTCTCTACAATGCCATTTGAAGGATCTAACGGAAGCCATTTTCAACATTCTTCGTGTTTTCAAGATTAGGTTGCACAGAGGAATAGTTTCCAAGACTTCACATTTCCAGGCATCAACATTCAAAGGCAGCAGTTCATATCTCCAGCATTTTCCCCCAATTTCTTCTACTTCTTGTCTTAGGATTTCTTGCATGTCCAGGAAAACTCCATTTTTTCATAGATCTGACCTTTTGGGTTCGTTCAACACAACATTGGCCACAAAACCCATGTGCTAGAATTTTCCGGAAAATTGCCCCGCTGCCCCACTTTTTAGGGTTTCTACAAAAAGTCACATTTTCCAAAAACTGACGAATTGGGTTTGCTTAGCACAAAGGTGCCTACAAAACCCTTGTATTAGAATTTTCCAGGAAAAATAGCTTCGACAACTTCTGCCTTTGAGGGGTTGTTGCATGTCCAAGAAAAAGTCACTTTTTTGAAAATCTGACATTTTGGGTCCATTCCAAAAGATATTCCTAACAAAACCCACTTCTCAGAAATTCTCGTAAAAATTGCCCCTCGAGAAGCTATTTTTAGCCGTTGTGGAAAAAGTTGTTCAAATAGTGTCGTGTGCTCAGTTGTTCTTCAAGATTTTTAGAATGCAATTCTCTCAAGTTGAAAACAAGACCAAATCGGTCTTACCTCATGGTTTCCTGAAGACTGCTGACACCTAGAAGTTGATTTGGACAAGCTAGATGGCGTAGATCACACCACAATGCAAAATATTGAGCAATCCGGGTTGCTTGAGGCAGCGTCATTTCCCATCTCAGCATAGAGCATCGAATTTGTAATTGCTTGTGTAAAGCATTACAACCCTACTGCACGAGAGATTCAATCAGTAGATGGGCGAGTAATATGCAGTCTCAAGCCCAAAGGATATTGAGAGATGCTTCGCTATTCCACCTTGTGTAAACAACTTGGTCATATCTAAGGAGGAATGTGAAAGGGCATTCAACACGTGAAAAGAAAAATGTTAGAAAAGAATGGTAGAAAGGTGGCTTAAAAAGAAAAGAAACAACTTGCCAAAGAATGTGGGACGTGGAGAATTCAAAGACAAGTACGCAATCATGATCATTCTACTCAACCGTGTCATCAGTCAAGCAAAGGAAAACAATTTCCAGCCATGGATGTATTACATGATGTCTCAACTTGTCAACAACAGAGAACACTATGACTGGCTTGCCTTGATCAACAACATTCTCCACAACCAGATGACCAGTTTCTTCAAAGCTCACGAATTTCGTATGGGTTCATACCTTGTATATTTGATAGCCTTTCAAGGCTAGTTTAGAGGGTTGAATGCTGTAGGAACTCTGGGTGCAGAAGGTTCATCAACATTTCTCGCAACTTGAATTCTCACAATCAGAATGACACTTCAAGTGAGTGAGTGACTAGTTTTTTATGCACACAGTGAGGGACCTTGATCATGAGTTACATGTACGCATTTCACTAGAAGCCAGATTGGCGATGGCAGATTGGTTCACCCAATTCCCCACGTTTACCTACATTTGCGTATATGGTTACTCAAGTCATCCAACCATGTTACCCCATTATCCATCAGATAAGCTGGTATTCATGGAGTTTTTACGACAGTTGCATGAAGTCCACACCTTTCTGCGCAATAAATGCAAGAGAATTGCCAACTTTTCTTTACAGATGGGTATTTATAGGTGCAGATCAGTAGCTGATGCCAGGATGGAGATGAGGCAACCATATGGCGGAGACATAAGATATTACAATGCAATTCAAGTAAACAGGCGGCAAGCCAGCCTCTTCCACTTATTCAGTGGGCAATTACAAAGCATGAAAACAAGATTAGAAGAGATGCCGACAGTACTACTGTGCAGCTTACAATATATTGAAGAATGTCTGCAAGATCAAGGATTAGAGCTCCACAAAGTGCTGCAATAGTAAATATGTCATCCACTGGATCAAATATGAATTCCTAACACCAACTCAACTCAAATGACAGCCTAAATGCAAACTGATATGACTGAACCAGGGTCTGAAACTAATTACCAGCCACACAGAATCTAATTGAAATGATCACAACTCCCTCAATTCTCAACCAAACGACCCCAAACAAAATGCATTAGCTCCCTAAGACAAAGGCGCCCAAGTAAGAACCAAAGAACTAACCTAAACTGCTGTATCTTTTTTTTGCACGAATCCCAAGCAAGAACAGAATGGTACGGCCCTCAAGGAGGGGCGATTTCTTCCTATAAAATTCAGTTCTTCATCATAAAATCTGAAACTTGCCAAAACAGTTCGCCCTTGACAGATAAATGCAATGAGACAATACCCATAAGGAGATAATTTTTATTTTCAAATCTGCAATTGAAACTCACTTACAGCCAAGATAATCAGCAACTCCAGAAATTACTAAAATGCAAGAAACAAAACTACATATGCCAAACCCAAGTGCTACAAGCAATCCTCACTACAAAATTCACTCAACAACAAGCAAACCTCTCCACTAGGTGCTATCTTACAAGCACGAAGTCGAGCCAAGCTAGGAGGCATTCATTCCTCGAAGCAGTCCAACACCATTTCGGCAACATAACATTACTCAAGATATCAGATCATCCAAATGAAGACCCAAGACCTCCTTTTATAATTTTGTGTAGACTTTCCAGAAGCTTCTAGAAACCCTAGCTTTCAAATTTGAAATAACTTAATTTCCCTCCAAAGATGGCGTCCCATTTCTTCAAGGTAATTTGACTTTTAATTTAAAAAAGATCTCCTCCACAAGATAGGCGTCCATTTCCAAGCATTTGTTTTTTGAGCCTTAGAAAAATATAAAATATCCCCATGAGGCGCCACCCCTCAAAGACCACCTTTTAAAACAACTTAAATTCAATCACTAGGCTAAAGGGGGGGGGTCAACAGCAAAATATAACATTAAAACATGACTTTATTAAAATAATTCGAACTTATCTCTCCAATTGTGCCCCCAAGCCAAAAATGAATAAGCCAACTGAACAGTCTGAAGTAGAAAGCCAACCGTGCCAAAACCAACAGGACCACTGCCAGAAATAGAATTTACTAAAAATAGTAAACTCCAGAAGGTGCTCGGAATGCCAAGAAAAACACATCACCGTGAAGCTCACGAAAAACCCATAAGGAATCCGCAATTCAATCACCAATCCGCGAGTAATAGAAACCTCCAATCATGAAACCCTAATTTCACCCCCGAGAAGCCTACGGGTCTCCAGAATAGGCCAACGGTCAACAGAAAAAGTCATGCTCGAGAAGGGGACATTACATCGTACGAAGATTTAAATATCTTCACGCCTAGGGAATTGTCTCACACAATTCCACTCAAGCTTGATGTCAAGCCCTTCAAACAAAAGCAAAGAAACTACAACCCACGTATCCAAGATACAATCTACGCGGAGGTTCAAAAGATGGTGGATGCAAGGATAATCTTTTCAATCCATCATTTCACCTAGGTGTCAAATATAGTTCCTACGCGCAAGAACGAACAAAATCCAAATCTGCATTGATTTCAGGATTCTCAATCAATCATCCTTTACCGATCATGGAGCACACATTGCAAATAGTCACCGGTTTGGAGATGCTGTCATTACTTGACGACTTTTCCAAATACAACCAGATTGAAGTAGTTGAGGAGGATCAAATCAAAACGGCATTCACTACCCTGTGGGGTACATTCGCCTATGAGAGGATGCCTTTCAACCTCATCAATGTCAGTGCCACTTTTCAAAGAGCCATGGATTTTGCGTTTGGGGATCTAAAGAACAAACTAATTGTCGTCTACCCTGATGACCTTACCGCTTTCTCAAAGAAGCGGGAAGATCATTTTCAACACTTAGTGAAAATGTTTGAGAGATGCAAGTACCACCACATTTCATTAAATCCAAAGAGGTCCATTTTTGCGGTGACGGAAGGCAAATTGCTTGGCCACATCATCTCCAAAGAAGGAATTCGGATTGACCCTAGTTGGGTTGATTCAATCAAGAACCTGTCTCTCCCAACAAACAATTTTGGGGTACATTCTTTCTTTGGAAAAGTAAATTTTATAAGAAGATTTGTCCCAGACTTCTCAGAGTTGACCAAAGACATATCAGCTATGATGAAGAAAATGTAGACTTTCAAATGGACTGAAGAAGGAAAGAAGGCGTTCGTCCAAATAAAAGAAGCCATCAATCAACCACCAGTGCTGGTCCGACCCGATTTTGATAAGGAATTCATTCTTTATTGCTATGCGTCAAAACACCCTCTTTCTGCCATACTGACACAAAAGCTAAATGAGGAAACCCAATCGCCCATTGCTTTCATGAGTAATAGCTTCAAAGAAAGCGAATCTCGGTACTCCCAAATTGAAAAGAATGCGTATGCAGTTGTGAGGTCTGCTAAAAATTTCAGATTCTACATCTTAAACTTCCACACAACGGTGTATGTCACAAATCCAACAGTCAAAAGTGTCCTAGCTCAACAAGAGATGGGCACAAAAAGAGGTAAATGGATTGCAAAGGTTCAGGAATACGACTTAGAGATCAAGCTGACCAAACTCATTCGCAGGAGAGGTCTGTGTCAGCTTGCAAAAGATGGTGATCTAAAGCACCAAGCCGCTGATGGCGTACTAAAAACAGAGATTGAAGACGACCTTCCCATGGTCCTACTGGTTGATTCTACAGAAGAATGGTACACTGAGATTTGGTACTATTTAACTTATGGAGAATGTCCAACTCACTTGGACAAACAACAGAAAAGAACCTTGAAATTAAGAGCACAAAACTATGTGCTGAGGAATAACATTCTATATAAGCGTGGGCTTGATGGAACATTCTTGCTATGCGTCAACTATAGGAACCCCAAATTGAGATTTTGCACTACTGGTGAATAGTTTTCTGACTTTTGTATTTTTGGTTTGTTTTGATTATTGTGAATGACTTGAAAGAAGTAATTTGAATGACTGAAATAAAGGGAATGCAATGCTACAGCAAGATGCAATATTTCAATGAATATATATGACTAAAATAACATGAGAAATGCACTTACAGCTTAGTGGACATTATTACAAACACTTGGCACGTTAACTCCAAACTTCCTTTAACTGAAATAGATGCAAGTAATAACCTTCAGCAGTTTGTCATTAAGACAAACAGTTGGTATGCAATCGTCAACTTTATTCAAGTCTAAAAACTATGATTTGCTGATATGAAATAACTGATTACAATTCTGATTGCAATGAAGAAACTAGTGATTGTTTATACTACAAATAAAACCTGGAAATGATGGCACCAAATAATACTATAGCAGCACTGTAGCGTGGGCACTATTCATGTCACTGTAGCACGGGTACTATTCACGTCACTATAGCGTTTACTATAGCGTTTACTATAGCGGGTACTGTAGCAGCCAACAATAAATGTATTCTACATTGCATCTTCAATGTCTTTATAACCAGCAAGTAGATATTCAACAAACCCTTTTGAAATCTTCTGAAACTTCACCAATTAAGTTCAAATTGGACCCTAAATGAAGCCCACAGTCAAGCAATAATTCAGCTGATAGTTTCATAGCCTCAAAATTGCATGCGACAAAGAAACCAAATAAAACATATATTTTTGGATACTACTTGAATGGTAATTCAAATCTTACTTGCAATTTGTAAATGAATTTTGCTAAGGTGACAATTTCATTAATTTTATTGTATGGCAAATCAAATGCAGCAAAAAATATCTTTGTACAAAAGATCAATGATTTACAAGTAATACTCCAATTCATGTCTAACTTTTTAGAAATCCTACTCATGAGCTATAACCAATCTATTCTCATTAGATAAGAAATTTATCATAAGTGAGAGTTCAAATCTGACTTACAATAGTCCCTTGGTCTAAGATAATGACACGATCCATGTTGGAAATGGTAGTAATACGATGTGCTATTGTTATCACCGTCATACCCTTGCATTCTGTTGCCACAGTATCCTTGATTATTGAAGTAGTTTCTGGGTCTACATTTGCAGTGCATTCATCTAAGCACAACACCTGCATATTCATCAAAAGATCCATATATAAAATAGATATATAATAAACAATTAGTTTAAACTTAAACTTTCAAAAAGCAATTTTGTTTCCCCATGGCCTTGGAAAGAAAATTCAAAAATATGGCTCACTACAAATTAAGGTTGAAAAATTATTGCATAATTTTTCCAAAAAGATTTCTTTAAGAATCATATACATGCTTCAATTGATAAGTTCTAAAAGTTGAATTTATCTTCCAACATTTAAAATTATTGGTTATTCATTATTTGCTTTGAGAAAAGAAATATATCTCATGAAATAATGTTTTAATAAAGGAACTCATGTAGGTAGAATCAAAACACTGTCATCCAACAAATAGGTAATAATCATAGTTGCACAAAGTCTTGGAATGGGGGTGGGGTTTCGGGGATGAAAGGACCAAGGGCCTAAGTTCGGGGATGGTAGGGGAAGCAAAATGGTGAAAACGTAGTATAATACTTGAAAGTTAGTTATAAGAAAATGTTTAAGAAATAACAACTGAAATTGTAAACTACCTAAAGTTACTTTATGATTGAATTTCAACCTCCTGGCACCATTTGTCTTTCCTGAGCTTGTCTTTTTCTGTAGGCATATATCTATTCTTATTCTCCTTTCAAAATAAAGCGATGGCCTTGGAAAATAATATTCGTTGCCTCCAAAGAAATCACAATTTTTATTCAAAGTTTGACTTCTCTTGAAACCGCTTGTGCAGCTGACGTCTCTTGTTTTTATCGATGCCTTGACCTTTTCTAAGATGCTCCTGATATCTAGAGTGAATGTTAGCTGCCGCCTACATATAAAAATGCTCCCTTCTTTATTGGCGTTGCCTCATAGGAAGTCGATTACAATATAGTCAAACTCACACGCCTAGGTTTTGGTGAAGTACGGCCTGGCAGCAATAAATAAGTAGTACGACTGAGAGAACGATGCTTGAAATCTGATTGAAGTGGCTGCAATCGATCTATCCTTTATTCAATGACTTCTTGTCCAAACCCCAATTGAATCCTTTCCAATAATGCTCAAATATGACTTATGTATCAAGCCACTCTACTTAGCAATCTTTAGTTGGTCTTCCACAACCTCAGTATTCCTGACTCTGAAGAGGTATCGTTCCTCAAAGTCTGAAATTGCACAAATTTGTAGAAACCCTTGTTTCTTCACAAACTCCAAAGTTCTCAGAGAGAAAAAGACAAATTAGAATAATCAACATATGAGTTCGATTTGTCTTTGAGAAAATAAATACTCTCTTCAAAAGCTCGATTCCCAAAAAAAGCATCTTATAATGTTTTAATGATAATTAATTCGCCCTTTTGAAGACTTAGGAAAATAATCCTTAAGTGGGTGTACTTTCTCCATCAGTATTAATTACTCATTAAATAATAATGGACCCACTTTATTATAAAGTCATTTAATACTTTGTAATATTCCATTTAATCATTAATATCTTATAATTTGACTTTATAATATAAAGTCATATCAATAATTAATTAATTATCATTAAATGCTCCAATTATCATCCATTTGCTAATTCAACTGCCAAACTGGGTCAATTCTGAGAATGCCAATAGGTGCCCTACCAGAAATAGTATACCCTGATAGCTGACTTACTATAAATAGTAAGTGCCAAAATATCACTCTATGAACATCTGCAAAGGCCCAAACCTGAATCAGAACGTGGAGTAATGTCTCTAACCACTGGGTAACTGCAAAAGAAGACCCTCTAACCACAATTGTCAACCTACGAGGGTCGAAATGATAGGCTAACCCTTCTGCAAAACAAACTGACTAGTGTTGGCGTAACAACTAACAACTCTGGAGTGCAAGTTGGTACGGATAGCTATGCACACTACGTGATGAGTGCTCTTCAAATTAGGAGGGGAAGCTCCCTCGTTGTGCGGACAAAATGCTTGAAAAGTAAACTAAACTAATTCCTGTCTTTTTGTCTCAATTGAAACAAAAACAAGGTTTGCGAGAAACTTTGAGCGTTGCAGCCAAGGATTTTCTGGTTTCGCAAGTCCTAACTACAACTCAAAACTAACTAGCTTAAACTATCCAATCTCCTTAAGAAAATAGAGCATGAGGAAACGGAGTGGGAATGATCTTACTCGATAAACCGGGTACAGATTCACAACGTGAAGGCAAGGTGGGCACAACTATTTGCTTGTCTAAATAGGTTTATTATCACACACATCATACGATAAGCTTTAAGTACAGATTCTCAACGTGAAGGCATGGTGGGCGCAACTATTTGCTCAATTTGAATAGGCTTATTAGAAACACAACACAAAGGATAGCCAACTAGGACAGTAAATTGCATAGACGAAACACGCATACAATTTATGATTGAACTAGCCACTATATCTAACTAAGATAAGCATTCACCATAATAACTGCATGAAACCCAAGTGGCATAACAATTCATCATCATAATAAATACTCGTGAACAGATACAAAATAAGCAATATTACAGGCAAGGTGGGAACAACATATATTACTCGTGCAAAAGCTATTTACAAATGAGCTGAAAGCTCTTATTTATAGACATCAAAAGGTGTAGAGAACCCTAAAATCACCTTGAGTCAACTACAGTCTTGCAATGCATGCAAGATTTTATTGCTAAACCCTAATAAAGCTACCATCAATTAACCGGTACATCCAATCTAAATGGACAATGTGCAAGCATACACATCCTTATTGAAAGCAAGTTAACTGAAACACTACCATCAGTTAACGAAAACCCTAAATAAAAGCCTAACTCCTGCAAAGATAATCCCAAGAAAGAGATGTGCATGCATGAAAACAACAAGAACTCAAGACTGAAAGTCAAGTTAACTGCTGCTCTTGACTCTATCCTTAAAACTAACTGCAGGTCACAACTGACTGATCACTCCCATTCATCACAGTCTATCACCTCGTCCAAGAACTAGTCGATTGCCCCATCTTCTAGTACTTTGACGCTGTCCATGATGATAACCTGCCTCTTTTAACTCTTTGTCACCATCCTTGATCAATTGCATGCATTCTTTAACATACTCAATTGCCCTTTTGAAACTAGCCGTAATCACTGAGATGTGATCCAACTTAGACGCCACAAGATCTCCTTCGAGATTATCACGAATCAGCTTCTCAAACTCGGCTTGCACTGTATCAAGTTCAACATACGTGCCATTCTCAAGAAGATAATGACACGGGATCTGAGTGACAAAGCCGCTGATGAGTGTGAGAGCTCTGACAACCTTATCTCTAAGTGTATTCAACCTGGTAGAGATCTTCTTGTATGTCTCCATCTTGAAAAGATGCTACTCTCTCCAAGTGAAGATCTTATTTTTCTCTTCATCTTCTTCCATGACATCATATGCAACTGCTAACTGAGATATGAGAACGCCATCCTTCGCCATGCCTTCCGCTACTACAATCTCAAGCGATTGGATTCCCTGCCGAAGTCCATGCGCATCACTCCTCAACTGATATAACTCGGCAAGAAAATGCCGACTTGTAACAACGAAGCTTTCAACCTAGTTGTCTAGAAGTCTGCCACGATTGACTAACTAATCCAACTTCTGTTGTTCTGCAAGTGTACTTTGTGGAAGAATAGGTGCTCTACTTGGATTTCCATGAACAAGATCGGAGATATACTGTCGAAGTTGATTGTTTTCAGCCCTAAGAAGTGTTTTATCTTCTCCGTCCATGACGCGTTCTTCAACATTATTTGTGACAATTTTGAGAAGGCTTACTTCTGTCTCTCGAGTGGTTCTGCCAAGATTCGCTTTGATGAAGGTAAAGTCACCAACCTCAACCTTGTCCAGGTTCTTACCCACTGGTGGTGTAGCAACTTCTATGACGATCTCTAATTCTAGAGTCTTCTCAACATGCACCTGCTTCTTGATTTTCTTGTTTGACCTCCCCTGATAAGGTTCGCCAAACTCAGACAAATCAAGATGATATGAAGGCTCTTGCCTCTGTCTTCCCAAAGATCTCTCGATCCAACAAGAGTGAACAATATTATCAGCTTGAGGAGAAACTGTCCCTGATGTATCAACCTGTGTAGGGTCAACCGTCTCTGGTGCTACTCGAACTAGTGGTTCCGACTTTTAGTCTATATCAATAGGATGCACATGTGGTGCACATGGCGAAGTAGGAGGTGAAAGATGTGGTTCAGCCTGTATGACTGTCTCTACTAGAATCTCAGGCACCTTTTCTACTTGTTTTTGCTTCCGTTTGTCAGTGTTCTTCCCCTTTGTGTTTCCGCTGATTCTAACTCCTTCAGGCGGCTTCAAGATAACCTTAACCCGAGGCCTTGACCTCGAGGTAGAAGGTAATGATGAAAATCCTACTGGCGGCTCTAACATTGGCACTACCTTGCGCTTTCTTTTACTCTCCAAAAACTGCTTGCTAGTCTTGATAATTGATTTAGACATGTCCTCAATGGAAGTAATCTCCTTGGCGTACCAATCCGGTGAGCGAAGTGGCTGGAGAACAACTTGATCTTTGACATACAAGCTAAGTAGAACCTCTTTGTCATCATCTGATAGACCCTCAACATCCTCTGATAAATAATCAACAATCTGAGCAATAGTAAGTCTACAATAATAACGTCGACAAACTTCAAATTCATCCTCACAATTTTCCCAAAAATCCTCAAGTGTTGACTTATGTGCAATCCCTCGCTCTAACCTGGCTGCATAATGACCCAAAGGATCATAAGAACGCCTCTCGGTGTGGTACTTGAGGTTGAATTTCTCAAACTCGGTCATCATAAACTTGCAATCAGCCGCAATCCTGCATGTGTAAATACCCCATCCGAAAGGAAAGGAAATTGCTGACTTATGGCAACTACGAAGAAAAGAGTGAACATGTTGAGCTACGGGGCAATTTTCTCGAAAAAAATCTAAGACATGTGTCTTGCTGTTGTCGCTGAAGTATGTGAACCCAGATGATCAAACTCTGAAACTTTTGCCATTTTCTTTGACATGCGAAGAATACCTAAGACGAGAATAGAAGAAATTAGATAGAAGATAGAAGTTTGTTTTTTGTTTATTCTGCTTCTGTAGAAAATCGCCTATTCTTGATTGAGATTTGATGAAACTTGCATGCAAATGAAAAATGAAGTCTGGAATATCCTTCCTCTGAACAAACTGAATCCGTTGCTATGAAGAACACTGAAATCTGACACCTGTAGCACCTTCAAATCTTTGTTTGCTCAAGAAAAGCGTATTTCCTCTTGCTTGCAATGATGAATAATGGACGCCTAAGTATGAATAAATAGGAATTTATCATCAAAGGCATGATAAATACAATCTTTTCCTAAAAATGGCGCTTGTCTTCTGATTGGTCCTCTAAAACCAACGCCTAGCCTGTGATTGGCTTTCAAAATAGTTCACTGAATGGACAATGTGCCCTAAATAAAGCGCCACCCTTAATATCTTCAGTTAAGACTTGACATGCAATTTAGTTAAGTCAACATGCAACTCAATTAAGTCGACATACAAAATAGAAACTCAACATGCAAGTCAGTTAAGTGAACATGCAAACCAGTTAACTCGACATGCAAGACTGAAAAAGCCCCTGACATGCAAAGTAGTTAACTGAACATGCAAACCCAAAAATCGTCCACTTTAACTCAAAGTCGAATTTCAAATATTAAAATAATATTAAAAATCCTTTTATAGGGCGCACAAATCATCTTGAGTTTGAAAAAGCAACCTTTGACTTTTGGCATTTTTCCAGACTTACTCATTTTTCATGAAAATTGGATCTTGAACCCTCTCCGGAGCCTCTGTTCAACCCCTGACTCTGATTGACTGACATCACTGATTGATTGGCTAACAATTGCATTGCAGAGCAAGATAAAAACTAACCAAATCACTCCTTGAGACTGCAAATCAAAAAACTAAGATCTGAGGGCTCAAAAATTCAAGCACCCTTTGCAAAAGTTGCGCTTTTTCTCAAACTTAGCCATATTTTCATCTTCATTTTGTACGAAGGTAAACTTGAATCCTTCATAACTTCTATTTGGCAAAACTTCAGGACTGAATAACTGGCTCACTGTGGAGCTGGCTCCATTCCACACAACAACTTCAAGAGAGCACTTCCTCTAAAAACATCATCTGCAGGTTGAAAATCAAGGGCACCTTTTTCAAAATGTGCTCCTTTTACTCTAGAGATAGCCAATCTTTCAACTGGCTAAAAATATCACTAAACCTCCGACTGCAGGCTGCTGAGTCATCTTCTGATCCGACGGGGACAGGCAACGGAGAGATGAACATAACACAGACAGGATAACCATCTAAGATCACCAAAAAAGAGGCAGTTAAGGGTCCAAAAAGCTTGGCCGCCTTTTGAAAAATGTGCTCTTTTGCTTTTCCCTCAGACCTTCCGACCAAGATTTAACCCCGAGTTTGTCTCGTGTTTCCAGCTTCTCAGAAACTCCGATTGACGTGCTAATGGATGCAACGCGAAGCTGGACTAGGTGTGAAACAAACCTCAAAGATGTCATTTAATCAAAAGCCTTGATCTAGTCCCTCAAAAAGATGGGTGCCCCTTGCTTAGGGGCGCTCTTTTCCTTCCAATGTTAGCCATTTTTTCATTCTTCTCATTACTCGCTGAATCTCTCGTAACAGGAGCTAAACACATCCTGCTGACTGGCTGGATAGCTCATCACGAAGCTGATAGGATCCTGAACAAATATTCTTGGAAGTGATAAACCTTAAAAACAAAATCTGGACCTCCAAAAGCTAGGGCGCCTTTTTCAAAAAGTGCCCTTTGCTTCAGAGTTGAAAAAATTTGGTGATTTTCATCTCGATTTTGAATTTTTCCAAAATTCTCCAATATCTTCACGACATCAAACTGACTCAAAGTCCATACTTAAATTGCCCCAAAACAAACTTCTGACATCATTTAACTAGGTTCAAACAATTTTAAGCAAAATGCCTTAGTGAAGCAAAAAAAATTGGTTTGGGTACAACAACTAGGAAGGGGACATTATAGTCTGCCCTCCCTGAAATTGCTTGTCCTCAAGCAATCTCAGCTTTGGATGCTGTCAGATCTCCTCTGACTCCCAAATAGCATCCTCTACCGGCAAATCCTTCCATTTTATCGGATACTCCCTGATAACCCGCCTCCGAAGATGTCTCTCTCTGACATTGAGGATGGCCTCAAGTACTAGAATCAACTTCCCCTCGTTGTCAAGGGGTGGAAAAACTGGAGAGGGAACAACATGATGACCCAACGCCTTCTTCAGACGTGAAACATGGAACACATTATGAACCCTGCTATCCGTCGGTGGATCCAACTCATATGCAACCTTGCCCACTCATCTGATAACTCTGAATGGACCATAGTAACGAGGCTTCAACTTCTCTGCACCACTCTTCCTCAGAGTGGATTGTCGGTAAGGCTGCAACATGAGATACACCATGTCACCCACTGCGAAAGAATGCTCAACCCTTTTTTGATCAGCATACTGCTTCTGCTGATTCTATGCCCGCTAAATATTATCTTTGAGAGACCGCATAATATCCTGATTATCCTGTAAGATATCTCCTGCACTGGGCACTCTATTGTCACTTAGCACTAAGTCCAAGAAGTTGGGCACCTCATACCCATATAGTGCCATGAATGGGGTCATTTGTATGGTCATGTGATGAGTGGAGTTATAACAATACTCGCAGAGGTATATCCACTTCACCCAAGCTCTCTGTTGTCCAGCTACATAATTTTGCAGATATCCTTCCACCCACTTATTGACGATCTCCGTTTGTCCATCTGTCTGTGGATGGTAGTTGGTACTAGGGGTAAGTTCGGTTCCACATAACCTGAATAACTCCTACCAAAAGTTACTCATGAACTGACTGTCTCTATCGCTCACTATAGTCCGAGGCAAACCATGTAACCTAAATACCTCTCAGAAGAAGAGCGTTGTCATCTGCGATGTTGTGAATGTAGTAGTAATCGAAAAGAAGTGTGCGTATTTTGTCAGCCGATCAACAACTACATATATACAATCCTTCCCTTGGGCTTTCGGAAAGCCCGTGATAAAGTCTATCGATAAACATTCCCACTTCCTGTCAGGTATTGGAAGTGGCTGAAGCAAGCTAGCAGAATATGTGTGTTCCTGTTTGTTCTACTGACAAACAAGGCACTCTCTAACATACTGAAGAACGTCTATCTTAAGCCCTTTCCAAGCAAACCGTTCCCGAACCTGCTTATATGTCTTGAAATATCCGGGATGGCCTGCCATAGGAAGATCATGAAAGGCTCTCAAAACTATCTTCATCTCTGAATCTGGAATCAAGAAAATCCTACCCTTGTAAATGATCAAGTCATTCACAACAGAGTATCTACTATACTACTCTGTCCCATCCACAATGCCAGAAGCCCACAGGTTCTTGGCATACTCAACAATAATCCTATGCCTCCAGTCCTCTGAAATTTGTGCCAAAGAATTCAATTGGGGTCGGTGAGACAATGCATCAACTACAACATTTTGTTTCCCCTTAACAAAAGAGCTATCAAAATCATACGACTGCAATTTACTAACCCATTTTTGTTGTTGTTCGTTTAAGTCTCGTTGTCCAAGGAAGTGTTTCAGGGTATTATGGTCTGTACGCACACTGAATTTGCTGCCCACCAGATATTGCTTGAACTTAGCCAACGCATGCATGATGGCTAACATTTCCTTGTCGTAGATATTGTAACCCCTTTCAGGTCCCCTAAGCTTTCTACTCTCAAAAGCAATAGGGTGTCGCTCCTGCATGAGCACCGCGCCAATGCCTTCTCCTGAGGCATCACAATACAACTCAAAAGGCTTCATAAAGTCTAGCAATGCTAAAACTGGACATGAAGTCATAATCACCTTAAACCTGTCAAAGCACTCCTGGGCCTGTGGTGACCAAACAAATGCCCCCTTTTTTGTCAAATCAATTAGGGGTGCTACGTGTCGAGAGAACCCATTGACAAGCCGCCCGTAGAAAGCGCATAACCCAATGAATCCTCTGAGCTGGGTGAGGTTCTCTGGTACTGGCCACTCAAGTATAGCTCGGACTTTTTCAGGGTCCATCTGAACTCCATCCGCACTGATGATGTGGCCCAGATACAATAACTCAGTCATGCCTAACACACATTTGGACTCCTTAGCATATAAGGATTCCCTGTCCAGAATGCTCAAGACTGTATCCAGATGAGCTAAATGCTCCTCCCATGTCCTGCTGTATACTAGAATATCATCAAAGAAGACCAAGACATATTTCCGCAGCTGAGAACTGAAAACCCTGTTCATCGTGGCCTAAAAGGTGGCAAGTGCATTGGTTAAACCAAATGGCATAACCAAGAACTCGAAATGACCACAATGGCATCTGAAAGCAGTCTTTTCTATATCCTACTCTCTCATCCGAATTTGATGGTACCCAGATCTCAAGTCAATTTTAGTGAAGTAACATGCTCCGTGCAACTCATCAATCAACTCGTCTATGCGGGGTATATGATACCTATTTTTTATTGTTCTCTTGTTTAGCTGGCGGTAGTCTATAGACTCTATACACATTCTGAGTGAACCATCCTTTTTCTTCACCAATACCACCGATGAAGCAAAAGGTAACTTGCTAGGCCTGATATGCCCCATAGCTAGCAACTCACTAATGGTCTTCTCTATTTCATCTTTGAGACGCTTTGAATGTCTATAAGGAGTAATCATAACAAGCTTTGCACCCTCCTCCAACTCGATAATATGCTCAATGCCTCTGTTCAGAGGTCTACCAGGGGGAATATCACTAAACACTTTAGAGTGTTTAATTCTCAGTTCCTAAATGTCAGGGTGATAATCATGCTTTTGCTGCTTCTGTTGTGCTGGCAACAACATACATTCAGCAGCCCAATCTACCATATCATGATGACTGAGCCTCTCCATTCGTTTGAAAGATACACTCTCAAGTTGCTTTCCCTGATAGCTTTTATCACATGTGACTTCCCATTGACTTTGAACTTCATCTCCATGTCGCGAAGATTAAGTGTAAACTCATCCAAATCATAAAGCCATGCCATGTCGAGTACTACATCAGTATCTCTCATATTTACCACATAAAAATCTACCTTAAATTCATAATTATTGAGCCACATAGGGAGGTTTGATATCTTTCTGTCACATTTGAGGGTGTATCCATTAGCTACCTTGACTCTAATACCCTCAAACTCCTCTATCTGTATGCCATGCCTCTCGACCAAACGTGCATCTATAAAGTTATGTGTAGCACCTGTGTCGAGTAAAGTTATGACTTTCTGACCAGCTAGGAGCCCACGTAAAACAATGTATGAGCCCATGTAAAACGTCTTCGTCCTCCTCAAACTCCGGAGCTACTCATGCAAATTGTCACTAATCATCACCGCCCAGTTGATATGCTCTTTGCCTTCCGGCACGAGGTTGATATAATAGAACATCCATGGCTCAAAGATAAACGCCTGGAGGCAGCCTCCAACTCTACTGAGCATCATGATCAGGTCACAATACTCCTACTTCAAATCATCTAATATTATTTGCTTCGGCAACTTCGTGTGAAAGGGCTTGGGCTTGTTCATCCAGCAAGCGTTGATCATGTCAGCACATCTCTTGAATGTTGAAGCATACATTCGCTCAGCACGCTCTCTTGTCTTGTAAATCATCCTCTTGTGTGATAGAATTCCAAATGCTTCGCCAATAGCTACAGGCATGAGGTTGGCGAACAATCTACCATCAGGCGAGACAATAGATCTGTGATTAGGGTCGTAGCAATTAGCACACTCCATAATTAGCTTTGGACACTAAATTGCTGGCGGAAAACCAGCAGTTGCATATACTCCACTTCGAACAATATTGTGCAAAGTGACTGAAGGACGATGGCTGCCAACTCCCATCATTCGACTTTTGAAAGCCTCCATGTTGAAAGAACCCAAATTTGTTTCAGCCAGCTTGCCCAACTTTGAAGAGAATTTCAACTCCGGCAGGAAAGACTTGCTCAACATTTTAATAACAGCCTGCATGGACGCAGCATTGCTATCTCTGCCAGTTGCTCTTACTTCAGCCATTCTGCAAAACAACAAACAGTCATCAGCAATTTAACTTAGAAAAAATAAAATAACATTGGGACTGCCAGTCGACTTTTGAAAAATGAGGAGCTTCAGCATGCAATTCTAACTTCAAACCTCAACTTCTCCTCTAGCAACTTCGAACTTTCAACACTTAGCAAATTTTTCAAGCAAGCTTCAGCAACTTCAACACTTTGAGAAAATCGGCCAACTTCACTTCTAACACTTCTCAGCACTTAGACTTTTCAAATTTCAGCTTCAACAATCCTCTTCTACTTCAAGTCGAACTTCTTCAATACTCAACTATTCACTTGCAATGCAATCTTTACTTCAGAGCTCAAGTCGAACTTCTTCAACTGGTGGAGAAAATGAAATAACTTCTCAGCTCAAATAGCTGAGTCGAATTTTAGAAGAAGCTATCTTTAGCTAGCTTATTAAATTTCCACTACTCCTCTGCAAGAATTCGAATTTCCCTCCTCCGACAGCAGTAACACTTGTCACCCGGCGTCAGGAATATTTGACCTTCTAGAATTTCCAAAAGATTCACTTCACTGGTCAAGGCGTACTTAGCATTTTTAAATCATTTTTTTTAAACTTCAACTGCATCTTCAAGAAATTCACTTCACTAGCTGAGGTCTGACACTTGATTTCATTCATCTCTTGTTTGAGAAAATTCACCTTCAATTTTGATCAAAATCATCTAGTGAATCAACTTTAAATTCATCATCTAAGGCATTTTATTTCAACAACACATTTTATTCCTTCTGCCTTAGAAAAAAAATTAATTTTCCTTAGGAAAATTCATTATTCAAGTGCTGATCAAAATTTTCATCTCAAAATCCTTGGCGAGCTGTGGAAGACTTTGAAATCCATTCTTCTTTGAAGACGTTCGATACCCAAAAGAAAATTCCCTTCAGAAAGTGTCAAATCCATGGGTCTACAAACGAAGGGGTACATTTAATTTTTGAATTTTAAACCTTAGAAAAATATTTTCCATTAAATTTATTCCCATTCTTCATCTCTGGGCATATTTTCTTGCTCTGTCTTTGAAAACTTTCATCAACTTCGTGAAGTTGGCACCCTCTGACATGTCTACTGCCAATTTTATTAATGCCTCAGTGAATTTTACCACCTTCTCCAACTTGGGCATATTTTTCTCTAGAGGTGGAATTAATTTCAACACTTAGAAAAATTTTAAATCCTTTTCATCAACATGGGCGCAGATGAGGGGTCAGGCAGAAATTTGAATTTTTTGCCTTAGAAAATTTTCTCCATTTATCTTTCACATGGCCCATTTCACCTAGGGTGAAGAAATTTCATCAACACTTAGCACATCACCCTCAATACCTTGGGCGCATTTAGCATATTGAGGAGGACTTAACACCAACGCCTTAGAATATTTCCTCATTTTATGTCTAGCATGGGCGCATTTCACTTAAGAGGATTTTCACCATGCCTTGGTAACTTCTCTCATCAATTTCACCTTGTTTAACTTCAACCCCTTGGTAACTTCCTCCTTTTCATCTTTACCTTGCACTTGAGATGGGCGCATTTCACACATGGTGAAGGAATTCTCTCCAACGCCTTAGCCATTTTCCTTTTAGAAGCTACCACTTCTAACATCCTTGGGCGCATTCTCTATGTGGTGAAGGATATTTGACTCCAATGCCCTTTTGACTTGCCTTGACTCCTCTTATAGCATGGGCGCATTTAGGGGTAGGAGGCAAACTTAACTTCTTGACTTAGAAATTTTCAACACCTTCTTAGCATGAGGGCACATTTAGGGGTAGGAGGTGGACTTAAGTCCAGCACTTAAACTTTTTTATCATCTTGACTTTGCATGGGCGCATTTAGGGGTGGCAGGCAGACTTAACTCTTACTTAGAAAATTTTCATGGAGCTCATGCTAGAGATGGGTGCATTTAGCCTGTGGTGAGGGACTTAGCTCTTTGCCTTAGAATTTTTATGGCTTCCTCCTTCCTTGGGCGCATTTTGATGGTGGAGGTGGACTTAAGTCCAACACTTAAACCTTTTCATCATCCTCTTGTGAAGTGGGCGCATTTTCAAGGGTGTGCAGGATGAACTCAACACTTAGATATTTTTCCATCACCTGCTCGAGCTGAGGGCGCATTTAGGGGGTCCTGCAAGACTTAATTCCAGACTTAAACTTTTTCAACCTTCTGCCAGTCATCTTGGGCGCATTTGAGGGGGTGAGCAGGACGAGATTCAAACTTAGAAGAATTTTAGCTTCCTGCCAGCTTGAGGGCACATTTTCAAGGTGGAGGGGGATGAACTCCAAACTTAGGCGTTTTTTTCCTCATTCTTTCTGCCAGCTCAATACTTACTATATACAGTAAGTTTTAGGTTTTCCTTCTTCTAAAGCTCAAATTGATTTGAAATTTTAACCATGGGATCCTCATGACCTAGTTAGTCTGTTCACACTGCCATCTTGAGCTGACCTACTATTTATAGTATGTTCCTAAAGGTGGTTTACTATTTATGGCAACTGCTTGATTTTGATACTTCCCCAACTCCGTTTGACTTGAAATTTGAATGCTGTGATCCTCATCGGTAGACTTGCCCGTTCACACTGGCACCTGCTGCTGATTTACTATTTTTAACTTGTTTCTGGAACGCCTTACTATAAATAGTAAGTGCTCCGATTGCCTTCAAATTTTACCGGTGGATAGCTTGAAAGATACTGATCTCAGTGGGATACACCAGTTTTTGAAAATTCTAGCATTTTACCCCTCATTTTAGGTCCCGAAGCTGGAAACCCTAATTTGACTTGCATGTCGCTCAAATGGCCTCCGTTTGACCTCGTTTCTATTGCACTTCACCTTGTTTGTGATCTTGATGCACTGGGCAACTGCCAGAATGGACCTGCTAAAAATAGTAAGTCTCTGAAAATTGATCATCTCGCTTTGCATGTCACATCACTGCGTAGCTCTTGAAAAACCCATAAAGAATCACTTGACATGTGCTAAAAAGCTCTGCATGCAAACCCTAAAAATAGCCTCTGAAAACGGCTCCTGAAAAAGTCCTGATCCTGGTTTGCATGTTATACCACTGTGAAGCCCTCGAAAAACTCACAAGGAATGTTCAGACATGCAAAGAAAATTTCAACATGCAAACCCTTAAAATAGCCTCTGAAGGCTGAATACTAAAAGTGATCATCTCATTTTGCATGTTATATCACTGCGTAGGTTTCAGAAAACCCAGAAAGAATCTCCAGACATGCATTGAAGAAATTTGCATATAAACCCTAAAATCTACTCCGGAAGCTGAATTTGCTAAAAATAGACAGTCATCAGTTTTAGCTCAAAATTTGTAGACGAGCAGCTTGACCTGTTTTGGATGCAGTGTAGCGATCGGAACCTCAATAGTGCTGAGAGAACGCCCTGAATTGAACACTTACTAAAAATAGTAAGTTGTCAGAATTCGATGGAATTTAGCTGAGAACCTACTGGAAGCATACTGACTGCAACACCAAATTCATATTTCAACTTATTCACTCCTTTTGACTTCAAATTTGTCCGGAAAAGTCAAAACCCTAATTCTATAGACTTGGCCAAAATCTCATGTTTAAGCTCACAGACGGGCACCTCCCCGGAAAGGTAGACAACAAAAAAGAGACAGAAAGAGAGAGAGAGAGAGAGAACCAAAGCCAAAAGACCAAAATGGAGCAAAAATTAGGGGGTCCCCATTTTGAATGGGGCGATGTGTGAAAAGGTCACAACACATAGTAAGGAGTGCGTACAGTTTTACATTTAATCCTCATGTACATGATCTATTACAGATGCATAGTTCAGGGGCGCATGTGCTAGACAATGTGTATGACAGCTTGCCTTGCGCAGAGATAGGGAGCAGATGTTGTCAGTCTTTTGAGCTGCTTCCTTTTGAGGTTCATACTCCTGCGACACCTGATGGCGAGATTGATTTGGTTCAACAGGTTCAGATAGTTGTTCTTGTGTCGATGTTACAGGAGTTGATTGGTGATATCAGGGACATTACATAGATCTTCCCTTGGGATCCTGATGGGGGAGAGTTTTTCTTGCAGCTGAGATTGCTTGGGGGCAAGCAATTCCAGGGAGGGAAGATTGTAATGTCCCCATTTTAGCCTATTATTGTTTTTGGGTGGTTTAGCCTATTCCTGGCCCTCGTAGGCTAACATTAATGGTTAGGGGGTCCTTCTTGGCAATGATCAATGTGTTTTCTCCTTCAAAGCTCAGTGTGGGTTTAGGTTTGGCCTTCGTTAGACTCAGTTCTTCATACTTACTATTTATAGTAAGTCACCATTTCAGGGGAGTCAAGGTTACCATATTTAGTAAGGCACTTGGATAGGTCTCAGATGCAGTGTTGACCTCTTAATCAGTTGGATCGGAGAAATATTAAATGTTTAATGGGTAATTATCATTAAAGGTACTTTAATGATAATTAAATAATATAAAGTTAAATTATAAAGTCAAAAAGTGTACTTTATTTCTGATGAGGCCATGACCCTCAATTAAAATCACTTATAGTACATTTATTATATTATGGATTTGAGCGCCCAAGTTTGGAGACATATTATAAAGTTTTTATTAAAAACCTAAAAGTGGATTTCAAAAAGGAATTAATGGCACTTAAGGAGGTCGACCTCTCTTGAGAGGTTATAACAGGATTTTAAAAGCATAAAGTCATTAGCAATTAAAAATTATATCACTTATGTTTTGGAGTTCTTGCTTGGAGAAGGAGCTAGCTAGGGTTTCTACCATTTCCAGTCATTGGGAACGTAAACTCTCATTGGTTTATGCAATTTTGAGGCTGTGAAAGACCAGCTGAATTATTGCTTGACTGTGGACTTCATAAAGGGGTTCAGTTTGAGCTTATTTGTGAAAATTTCTACAGAGTTTGAGCAGATTGGAAAGGGTTCTACTGCTGCACTTCATCAGCTAATAAGCCACTGCTGTATCAGTAACTTCTGGGCAGGTTTAGACACTTTTCATTCTGTACTGTTTGCATTACAGCCAGCTGCACATTCTCTCTTGGCTGGGCATGTTAAGACTTGGATAGAAGCGCCTTTCTTTTGGCATCTATCCTTCATTTCCAAGGCACGGCCAGACTTAATAAGGGCTTCTTTGTGGTTTCCATGGTGGGGAAGACACTTATTTCAGCAGTTCGATGATCACAAGGGTTTATAATTGCTGTCAAAATTTCCAGATTTTTAAGATATTCAATTGCTTCATTATCCGGGTATAATAGAATGTAAAAGACATTTAAGAATTATAAGCTATCAATGCATTTTCAGTTTGCTGCATTTATTTCAGTTGTGTTTGTATATTTCTCTTGTAATTTCATTCTTGGCAATTTATATTAAAAAAAAATAAAAATCAGATATTATTATAAAACCAAAATAAATTGCAAACTTTCAAAACCAAACAGAATTGCATCACCATCATATCAGTTGGCAAGGGTTAGAACCAGCAGGGTTCTTACATACAGCTGGCTGTGTATCTTCAGAGTTTTAAATGTTATGCAAAACTTGCAAAGAAATGAGCACTACTGTTTGTTGAGTAATATCTTCCAATATTAAACTGGTATTATTTCAGGTTATCCATGATATGCAATGCTAAGACATATTATTTAAATGATTTATTTTGAAGAATTCTATTTCAAACTATATATGAGTATAAAAAGTATACCTGCAAACTGTTTGACGAAATGGCTGAGCAGCCCAATTGGTGAAAATCGAAAAATTTTGCATAGAAAATTGGGGTGGACTATTACATAATATTATTTGATTTTTGGGAAGTAAGGGAAGCAAAGATAAGATCTCATTTGCTTTTAGAAAACTAAAAGAAAAGATAGAATTAGAAACAGCATCAAAATTGATTTTTATTTTAAATTGAAAGAGAAGATGGGCTCATATTTGATTTGAGAAAGATTCAATTTCATTTTATAAATGTGAAAGAAAAATAGAATTGAATTTAGAATATGTTTTAATTTCCAAAAAGATCAGATTTAATTTTAGATAAGTGAATGAAAATATAGAATCAGATTTTCTTTTCTAAAATTCGTATTTGAATTTTGATCCGAGAAAAGATAAATCTAGATTGATTTAAAAAATAGATTATATTTTATTTTACAACAGCCAAGATAAGATAAAATCTGATATGATATGATTTGGTAAATTAAAATCCATCCAAAGAAAGATGTTTCTAAAAGGCCATATATCTTCATCTTCTCCTTTCTTTCCTATTAATGTTCTTCGATTCTTTCTACTAGAAACAAATTAAATATCTATCTATTTCTAACTCTTTTTCAATGTTAATATAGGTTCTCTTACATTTTGTACAAAAAAACGTACATCACAAAATGGCCAAGTCTAATGAGGATTGATTGGGAAATCCTAGAAGAATGTAAGTAAGATCTGTTAGAACCTTGCCTAACACCTGAGGCTGATGAACATTTGGCGGCATAGAAGAATTTGCTGTGCCCACAACTTTAACTGTGGGCTAGGTGGTTAGAAGACCCTTGATGCCAAAACAAAGCAAATCCATGGTTCCTAGAATTAGATAAAAACCTAGTCTTGGCCACAAAAGTACAGTGGGAGTGATATGGATTTATGCTAGGAGAAAGAGGAAGCACAATCATGTCATACTCGGCATCAAAATGCATTTAGTGTGGTGACTGTTGGAGGACCATAGGGGGTAAAGGAGGACCTAGAATCCATGCTTCTATAGTTAGTGATTCAAGTAGAACATGACCAACATTATGAGGGAAAGACATTGAATTAAGGTGTTGGCTGACGATTGGTGAGCAAATGCTAGAAAGTAGTAGTTTCATAAAATTTTAGGTCATATACTTTTCTCTATACACATTGGGATGAAAATCCAAATCTTGCTGTTTTCCATATAATTCAACTCCCTATTCTTGTGAAGGTTTATATTATTTTACGTTTTCTGAGTCAAAACAGATGCACTGAGATAGAAATTGGAATATAATGCATAGAATCCTGCATTTTGCTTCTAGTCTATCTAAAGTTTTGGTTATCCAAATTTTCTATAAATATACTGAGTACATGCTTAACCACAACTGCTTTCATATGAACAAAACATTGGGAAATAGCAACCATTTATATATACCTTGGAAGACTTCAGCAACGCACGTACTAGACATAGTAATTGACGCTGCCCAGTGGAGAAACATTTCCCTTCTTCTGTTACATGGCTATAGATCCCACCATTTAATATGACTGCCTCCTTGATATGGCATTTTTGAAGGACATCCCATATAGTTGAATCAGAAATGTTACCAAAGGGATCCAAATTTTCTCTACAAAGCAGGCAAGCTAACATGTTCATTTCATGCAGGTAAACTCATGTCCAAGCCAGAAACATACAAAACCTTAAAAATGGGCTTTACTATGATTTCTACTCTAATTTAAATAAGAATGATCTTTCACAAAAGTAATGCCCTTATAGAAAAACAAATTCAAAAGAATTTGAAGTTAAGATTTCATCAAAAATACAAAAAATAATTTCATAAAAAAGATCAGTTGCATTTGTTGAGTGGCAAACCCACCTTAATGTTCCTTCAAACAAGAATGGAGTTTGGGGGACAATAGTCAGCCTGGACCGGAGTTCTTTGAGAGCAACCTTTGCAATGTCCACATTATCAATAAATATTTTTCCATCAGAGACTGGAGTAAGGCGAAATAAGGCATTGAGGATACTAGACTTCCCGGCACCTGTTCTTCCAGCTATTCCAACCTGTCATATATCAGAAGAATCAAAATCATCCACTGAAATATGAGAAAGCATATCTACACTCCCTAGAGTTGTCTTTTCTCTCAAAACATGGTTATTGAATTCAATGGTACAATGAACTGTAAAATATAAAAAATTAAGAAACCTGCTCTCCTGCGTGTATACTGAATGATACTGCTTGCAGAGCTGGTGGTAAAAATGGCATATATCTCAAGGTAACCTTGTTGAATTCAACATGGCCTTCATTTGGCCAGCTTGGATCAATACATAAGTTTCCCTCCATTTCTTCAGGACAAATTTCCATGTACTGAGATAAGGAAAGCTCTTAAATCAAACACTAACACATGAAGCAAGTTGTATACTTTTGAAAAGGCAGAGAACATAAAGTTTTCATCTCTGTACCTGCTGTACCCTCTCGACTGAGATCATCTCCTTTTCAGTTTCTGTAAAACTTGTAAGGAGACCATTCAACAGTGAAATAATTGGAATTGCATATGATAGAGCCAATCCCACCTACAGTTTCAGTCTAATTCACAATGATTAACCAGGTATACATAATGCACACACCACTTGGTAAGTAGGAAGTATTGTTATGAATTATAAGATAATGAACTTTAGAAAAACAACCATTATCAGTAGAATCTAAATACTTGATAAGACATAAAACATACCTGGCCTGCTGTGCCAGAATTAAAAGGCAAAGTTTTGTAACGACCAATAACAGCCATGATGCTAATGAAATAAATGACAAATGCTGCCAACAACTGAAGTTACATACATGATCAATTATAAGTTTTTCAATATAAATCAGTTCAGTTATTCATTCAATTTTATGAAAGCATAACTTCTTTAAGAGCTCTTTGGTTATGTTCCATGAATGTTGTTTGACTCTTTAGTATAAGTTACTCAAGCACAAGATTTCTGTTACATTCAACCTATTTTATTAAGCCATTGGATAAACATGTGATCAAATTTAGAACATAAGTGTGTTGGTCATAAAAATGAAGTAATCCTATCAGACCTGGAGACGTATAGAGAGCCAAACACTTGCTGCAAGTTCTGAGTAAGAAGCTTGTTGATTCAACATGACGTGCTTATGATTTGTAGAGGCAAAAATGTGCTGCACACAAAAAAAATAGTGTCATGTTTGAAACATGGCATATCTATATTTAGACAAATAGAAAGCAATTTAGTACATGAACTTATAATACCAGCTAACTCTGTTGTACCCATATGAAAATTTCATATTGTCAACCTTATCAAATGAAAACATCAATTATCTAGCTTTGATGTGTCCCAAAGTCTTTGTCATGTCCCCGAATTGGAGGTGTTATTAAATTAATTATTTATTAAGTTATTCCCATAAAATAATATATCAAGAGGGATGACTTATCATTTAATTAATTTAATAATAAAGTGACTTAAGTGACTTAAATAAATATTATATCATAAAGTCCCTTAAATAATAAAATAATATTATATTCTAGAAGCTTCTTGAGAAGTCTATGAGAAATATATTAAGAAGTTGTTGGCTAAGCGTTTGAACACACTTGACTTGGAATTCATTTTACTCATTACTTGAGTGGTAAGTTGTTGAAGCTGAATGCTTAGCTCGCTCGAGGGTTTGAAGACTCTAGAGTGCAAGGTTCGGTTGTAAAAGATCAACCCTAGTTGGAGTTGAGGAATCCATCCAGGGTTTCTACATTGTGCTTTCATTGGAAATATTTGTCAGGTGCAATAACTGATGTATTATTGCCCTAGCTGATTGAATGCAGTAGCTGGTTTATTATTGCATTTGTTGGTGAATATTCTGGGTTGCAGCAGCTGGCTTATTGTTGCAATCACACTTGGGAGACATTTACTTGCGGTAGCTGAGGTATTGCTGCAAACATCACTTTATTTGAGGAAGGAGGCCATTTCTGGTTGAAACGATTATCGCCAAAATTTAGTGGCTTTTGGCCCAATTTTGATCTCAAGAGAAATTGATTCTGCATAAGAGGCATTCACAGATTTTGTTGAAGTTATTTCCAGTTGAGAAATTCGATTTATTTCTTCAGATTGGGTAAATTTGTTTTACTTGGCAAATAAAGACAAATTGCCTGGCAAGCAGCCAGCTTAATCAGCGAATAAAACAAAATCCAAAAAAGACGAAATCTGCAGAATTAGAGGCGTCGGGTCTTTGAGAAGGCGAATATATTTAGAGTCATCACAGATATTAACCGTAGCCAAGATCAACGTGGTACATGAAGGCATCGAAATATGTTGATATAAAGACAAATTATGGTCCACACTATAAACATATTTTAATGCGGAATATTTGAAGTTAGACGCCAAAGTTTAAATATTTGGGAGCTACTTAATAAGACAAAGAGGAGCCGCAATTTCTTCACAAGGACGAAGTAGCTGCTCACTCAGTAATAAGACAATTGAATCCAGCTTTATATGAAGTCGATATAATTGGAAGAGCCTTCATTATTCAAAATAGCCACCACTACCATTTTTGGGAGTTGCTTCATTCAAGGTAAATCGAATAAAGACAAGGGATTGATGATTTGGTTGGAGAAGATGCGACTTGATGATTCTCAGATTGGTCAACTTTAATATCAAGGATAGCTCATTATTTTAGAGTTTGAGGAAGGATGTGTTTCTTTGAGGCGCCATCTGTTGCAAACTAAATATACGATTCAAGGAAACAATTCAACTTTGGTGAAGTCTTTCAGTTAGATAGAAGCATACAGAGGAGGTCGCACTTGCTCATCTAGCTCGGCTTGGAGACATTTTCCTAAGCTTATATTGGTGCATTCTGGCGTCTCCATCAGGTTCTCATTTTTATATAAAATCTGTATTGCATTAAAATCATTGTTATCTACAAAGAAGAATTAGTTAGCATTTAGTCATTTGCTAACTCAGCAGAATGTCATTGTAAATCACATGATGAATATAGTTAGAATTGCATTGCAATCTGAATTGATATTTTCATTGCACAATCATTTCTTGAAGATGAATAGCAATCAGAATTGGCAAAAATTGTAATCAGTGTATTTACAGTCAAGATGAGAATGGGAGATAGTATGACAAATGTTTGTCAAAATACTTACTTCCTGTAGCTGTAAAAGTCTTACATTTCCAGTCATCTTATGAATTTGGGAAATCAGAATATATTATGCACCTCATATTCAATTGCATTCTAGTCCTTTGCATATTTAGTATCATACATATATGAACATCTTATGAGAAAAGACAAAGAAACAACATTTACCAGTTGGAAGAGATTGTTTGCAATGTGTTTGACAAAATGTCCAAGAGCTGAACTTGAAAATTTAAGGCCAAATCAGCTAGGGACATTACAGTCTTTGTTTACTAATCTATTTGATAAAATGAATACATGTATTAATAATAGAGATGACAATGCATACCATATACAAGAGTAAATTATATCTTTATTCACATATGAAATTACTACAGAAGAGGACCAAAGATGGTCAAACAAGGATTAGAGTCAATCCGACTAGATCATCCCTTTTCTTTGATGATACAAAATCTATTTAAAAGATCCGATAGTTGCTAAGAGGAACACAACCATCATCCAACCAACACTTATAACTACCTGAAATAGACAAACAATTAATACATAGTCAGATAACCGATATTATCAAAACATAGTCATAGAAATTGTACATTCACTACATCATCATGTTGGTGTACGTTTTATCATCCACCGAACACACAGAATAAAATGTCCAAAGACACTCTATCCTCTCTTGAACAAAATCACCGCGTATGCTAAGATTGCGAGAAGATCATATGGCGACCCCAAGGTTTCTTTTGTCAGGTCTTGATGTGTGGATAAGCTCAATGGGCGTTGTGATATGCTGGTAATACACAAAGGGACTAACGCTAAAAAGATTTCTTCACAAGTTAGGACTTAGACTGATTTAACATTAAATACTCTTTCTTTTTGGGATTTTCTGTTTGGGATTTCAAAAAAGTGAAAAAGGATAAAGGTTTAGAAATTCTAATCTACTCCTAAGAATTCAAGAGATCGTAGAGATTAGGTGAAACTAATAACCACGCTTTGCTTCGCCTCACTAGAACAACTACACAAAGTGGGTGCAATCTTCAAGGGGTGTGCTTATGATTTTCACGTCATGAACAATTACCATCAAATCGAACAATACTCATCCAGACAGAAGTTAAGCATCCACAATTATAAGCTCAGGCTAACTTTATGCATTGAATAAAAATCATCTATTTAAAGAAAGTATGAGCAAAGTTTCACCATAAATCAATACTTATCAAATCTTGCATTCATCTATGTAATGTCCCCTTCTCATTAGTGATTAGCCTTGCAGTTCATCAGCCTATTCCGGAGACCCGTAGGCTAGAATGAGGAGAAATTAGGGTTTCTTGGCTTGGAGTTTTGTGGCATTTCATGTTATTTACTATTTTTAGTAAATACCACTTATGGCAGTTTGCAGTTGAACTATCCTCAGTCATCTTTTCAGTTGGCGCAGTTGTTTATGTTCAGGCCTTGTCTTCAAAAAGCTTTATTTGGTGAAAATATTTGAATTAAGGCATTAAAGTTTTATTTCTCTGTTGACCCCCTTGGCCTAAGGAGATAACTTAAATTTGTTTTAAAAGAGGGCCATGAAGTACGCCCTCATTAAGAGATTAATTATTATTTTTTGAAATATTTTATCACCATGAAAGTGGACGCCACCTTTATGAGGAATTTATATTTTTAAAAGTTGAAAAGAATTTCAAAAGGTGACTTTTGGCGTTCCTCCTGGGAAAGTGAAGAGTTTCTCAGTTTTTTATAAAATGAAGGCATTGCTCTAGCATTTGGTTATCTACTGTTTTTCATACTGTTATGCTGTCAAAATGACAATGGACTTTTTGCTTCGAGGATGCTGCCTCCTACCCCCTTCCAATTTCGTGTTTGAAATACAACACCTAGTTGGATTATTTATGCTTCTCAAATCAGACTAGCAGATTGAGCATCAAGATTGAAGAATTTCTGAAGTATTTTTACAATTTTGGTTTACTGGTTTATCTACAGCTGAAGCTGGTTTTTTATTATATCTCTTGGAGTGATTTTAATTCTGTTCTGGGTACTTTGGCAAATCAACTCTTGGTTCAAGGCGACCCCTTCCTCAAAAGATTGGAATTTATTTCCAAGTCTTCGAATTTATCTTGCAAAATCGATTTTTCAAGAGGGTCGTACCATCTGTGGTGCATTGGAATTCGTGCCAAATAATCCGGAGTTTCCAGTGATTGTTTTTGGATTGCATCTTGGGCACCAAACCTCTAGGAAGCATTTGCAACTGATTTCTCATCATTCCGAGGTAATTTGACCAAGTTATGAGTATTTCATGATATTCACAGTTGCTGGTTTGAATTTCCAGAATACAGATTTTATATCAGATTGTAATAGTTCTCTGTTTTTGGCTTCATACTTCAGTTTTGGAGTGTTATTTGATTGTTAGAACTTATACTTCTCTTCCTAGATTCATTCTCTATCATTGTAATTTGTAATCTGCAAAGTTTAATTTGTCAAGGTTGAGATTGAGCATTACTAATCCAACCATTTCCAGTTCTGCAATTACTTGTTGTTTTCTCATTAAATTACCCCTGGATGGTTTACCGCCAGTGTGGATAATCTGATTGTAACACTCTTGTACCCACTTTCATAGTGGTGAATCCCCATAGCTCTGTGGATGCCCACCGCAGCGGATGAATTGTTTTAATTGTAGTCTTTTCCCCCCACTGTTTGGTGGTAGTGTGGAAATTCTCTTCATGGCTGGTTATCCGCCTATTAATTTCTAGCTTTCAATTAAACACTCCGTCATATGTTAGCACCTCGCCCTCAATGGGATCTTGAGTGCACATTCTTGACGTTGAGTAGTTTCTTTTAAGTTTGGTTTTCTATTGGAGCTAACGCTAATCAAATTGGCTAAGTGCTGGTTATGTTGTGATAATTTATCGAAAAAATTGGTTAGCATATTTCAATCTAACATGCATTCAAATCAAATTCTATTCTAATTCTAATCTGTTGTTGAAGAAGATATGTAACCTTGCTACCACTTGACAATAAGAAGGATTCAAAGCAAATCATGCATAAGAGCTTTTATCATTGAAAGTAGCTATACGCAACAATTCCATACACTTTCTTCACCATATGAAAATGAGAGGAAGAGTTTATATAGAGTTTCTGAAAATGAATAAAAGGCCGAGATCAAAACATGTCAACCCTAATTAGGGTTTCCTAAAATAACATCATCATCAATTGCATGAAAGACAAGTGGCACCAGGAGCTATTTTCAAGGAAGGGCATCTCTATCCTCTCGGGCGGCAGTGTGTTCAATGAACCTGGACACGATCGAGATGACCTCTTCCATCGTGACCTGCGGCAACATGTTTACTTTGAATTCCAACCTGTCCAACTCCTCAGCACATCCGGCAAAAGTATTCTCCCATTCCAATTCCTATTTCAAGAAGGCATCTCGGGTAGACAAGAATTTCGCCACCTTAGTCAAATTTTGTCTTAGGACCGGTCCAGTGACGGTGGAGAAGATTTCCTAAGCTCTGTGCTTTGCGCTTACTTCTTTGATCTTGGATTCCTTTCGAGTTTTTGACCTCTTCCTTTGAATCTTTAAGGTCTGGAAGTCTCCCCTTGGAGCAGATGTCTAGACTTGAAGTTATTTTCTTTCCTGATTGCTTTGAAATTCCTCCTGCTTGAATTGGATTGGTGTTATTCCTTTGAATTTCCTCTCTGAATTATCCAATTTGTGTCAAGAAATTGTCTAAGTATGGAAATTTGTTTGGAACACTCTTCTTGTCACCATCTAATTCTGATTGGGAGCTTGTCTTTAATTCTTCAGGGGATGAAATCCTTCAAGAAGTTGCCATGATTGCTTCAATAGGTCTGGGATTGTAGATGAAATCCCCCCAAGATGTCTGAATATTCTTTCAAGTGCCTTGAATTTGGAGAAGAATGCCTCTGTGCTTTTGCCACAATGGAGGAAATTGGAATTTTCTCTGTGAAGTATTTCCCATACTTAGCCAAATTTTAGCTATTCAATTTCAATTTGTAACACCTTCATGTGGACCATTCAACACTTAGCCAAGATTTTGGCCATCTCTATGCTCGAGTGAACTTTGCCTGTGGATTTGCCTCCAATTTTGAATTTGGCTTGTGCTAAGTAGGGTAGACTCCATCCTTGGACAAGGATTTTATTCATTTCCTCTTTACTTTTCCTTTTATTCCTCTTCATTCTTCCTGTTTTCTTTCCAACACTTAATCAAAATTTGATTCTTATGTTGTAGGAAAATTCCACACTTAGCCATTTTTTGTTTCCTTTTGGCAAATTTTACCATGTTTGTTTCTAACCTTGGCGGAATTTGGCACATGTCATGCCATTTTTCATCTCCCCTTGGTGGACTTGGCACTTGGTCAGGACAATTCTTGTTTGGGAGGTGGTAGACTTTACTCTTCACATGCCAAGGCGGACTTGACTAGCTTGGACAAGCGCATGTCGTACTTGATCTTCCCTTGGACATGTCTCATTTCTCTCAAGCAGACTTAACCAACTTCATGCCATGTGTAGGCGGACTTCATAATGTCTTGGACAAGCTTCTTTCAAGCCAGGGCGGACTTTGCTAACACTTAGACATTTTCCTTCTTGTCTAGGTGGACTTGACTTCATCTTTGACATCTCCTCATGGGAGGACTTGACTTGTGCTTTGCCATTTCATCTTGGAGCTAGGGCGGACTTCCCATTGCCTTGGACAAGCATCATTCAAGCCAAGGGCAGACTTGAAAGCAGTTTGGACCTAGCTTTTCTTTCCCAAGCGGACTTTGCATCATCTTGGACATTTTCCTTGGGTGGACTTTGAGGTTGGCTAAACAAGTCTCATCTCTTTTGGGCGGACTTGGAAGCCTCTTTGCCATCTCACATCCTTCCTCTAGGCACTTCATGCCTTGGAAATTTTCCATCATGCTTGAGGGTGGACTTTGGAGTGTCTTGGATAGTTCTCCAGGCGGACTTTGCACTTGTCTTGCCATTCTCTTCCTTTGAAACTTAACATTATTCTCCAAGGGGACAATACTTAGCCAATTTCATGAGTCTTCCTTTCCAAGGTATCAATACTTAGCCAAATTTTTAAGTTTTCTCTCCCAAGGTATCCATACTTAGTCAAAATTTTCAGTTTTCTCTCCTCCTCTAGGCTGGGCGGACTTCATCTTTGTCTTGCCAAGGTAGGTCGTACTTCAAGACTTCCTTTCCATACTCCTTTTTAGCATGGCGGACTTGGCTTATGCTTGGACATGCTTCCTTCTTGGCCAAGGCGGACTTCCTTATGTGTTTGCCATCCATTCTCAAGCTTGGGGAGGACTTCATCTTGGCCTTGCCATTCATTCTCAAGCTTGGGCGGACTTCATGATTGCTCTGCCATCCATTATTTTGTCCAAGGCGGACTTCAAGTTAGGCTTTCCATTTTTCCTTTTCTTCCAAGCGGACTTGACCATGTGTTTGGACATCCATCCTTGGGTGCACCTTGAAGTTCACTGGGCATATCTCATTCCTCCTTGACACTTAGATGAATTTCATGCATTCTTCTAGATCATCTAGAACAAAACCCTAGCCATGTGATTTTTTCTTGCTTTTTATGATTTTTCCTTGTTTTTTACTCTCGGAGGTGCAAAACTTTGATTCTGAAGATGAAACATTGATACGATGACCTGTGCGACCCTAGCACTTTCTAAAAATAGAAATTACTAAAAATAGAAAAAAGCAAAAAGCAAAAAAGCAGAATCCCTAAAAAGTAGGCAGTGTCAGAATTGACCCAAAGCAATGGCGTTCCTTGTCCTCCGGACCTTCTGGGCACTTTGACGATGTCTAGGCACTATTATGGGCTTGAATTCTCTATTTGACTCGGATTACCACCTGAAAACTCTAACTCCTCATTGTAAAAGAAAATGGTGATTAGCAATTGCGATGCCACGACAAAAACCCTAAAAAGCAAAAACAAGGGGGTCCCCATTTGCAATGGGGAGATGTGTGAAAAGGTCACAACACATCCCTTCCCAAAGAAAAAGTTGTCTTCCAAACAATAAGTAAACATCAAGTAACATTAGTGTAACAACATCCCTTATATTTTTTTTGAAAATTTGCTATCCAGTTGTGATTCAAAATATAATCCAAATAAAGGAATACCATTGACTGAAAACTCAAACACTACTATTGATACGAATAACCAATAAGGCTCAGCTGACAATTACTCAGATGCATTGATATATGTCCCACAAATAACATTCATATCTCATGATTTGAAAAATTTGACCAAGAGCTCAATTACATGGATTAAAACATGGAGTATGATTAAAATATACCCGATTGCCAATAACAGGGAAATTAGCAAGCTGGCTGGAGCTTAACACAGTTCAATATTGCCTCCAAATAACCCAAACTACATTGGTCCTCAACGATGCAAACATCTCTTAGCTGAACCAAGGTATGGAACACATTCCCGATCATCCAACCACAAGGAAAAGAACCTAGGGACTGCTATCTTCAGGACTGTAAATTAAGTCTGAGTGCAATTTCTGATCATCAGTGTGACATTTTATCAACATCAACAGCAGCAAACTAAACTAGGAACCTTTTCATCCAAACAAGCAGCATCCACAAGGAAACCACTCACTCCATAGCTCTCTAAACAGACCTCTTAACCTCCAGGAAGTGAGTAAATTCAGAAAGTACAGACCTGTGCTGAAGACTTCAATTACACGAAATTGGCACTAGTCTAGGGCAGGGGTGATTTTGCCTCAAAATTCATAATAAATTCATAAGTGCCTCTTAATATTGACTATTCATTTCAATCACATCTGCAGGTCTGGGCACCACTGGAGGAATAAAATTTCAGTCATCAACTCCCTCAGAAACATGGCACAACTCGTCACTTCATTCAATAACCCGTTCGGCGGTTAAGCTTTCTCCAAGGAACCAGGGCTCTAATACCAATTGTTAGATGCACAGGACAATTGAGAAGGGGGGAGAGGGGGGTTGAATCAGTTGACTGTTGTACATTAAAATATTCAATCCCTCATTAACTTTCAACCCCTTATCAAACTTTAAACCCTCATTAAGCATTAGCAGAATGTAGACATGTGAAACAACAATGCAAACACAACCATACACAAGAGAACACCAGATTTACATGGAAAACCCTAAGTAGGGAAAAACTACGGTGAGGATTAGTTCACATATATATGAATAGCAACACCGAATACAATTAGGCTCACTGCCAAGGGCTCATTGCCCAAAAAGAAGAAAGGCTCACTGCCAAGAAGAAAGAAGAATAGAAGGAACTATTACAAAGAGATTGACTATCTCAGAGCAATAGGAAAATCCACCATTGAAACTCTATGCCATCTGCAACCTTTGGCTCACTGCCTCCAGTAACTTCAAGCACATTGAAAATGTAGACACCTTCTACTCAATGCATCCGAAGTCATAGACATTTAAGCTCGCACTCAGATCACCACACTTGATCACATTCGCATCTCACAACACCTTACATACACCTCAACACAAAATCCATCTTGAATTTATACCATCCACAACCTAAACAATCTCAATTAGGTCGGCCTTAATGAAACATATGCACCTCAAATGTGCAACACCAAAATAGGTCAGCACCAAACACTTCTATGATGGAAAGAAGTTAAGGCAAACCACACCAAGGGTTAACTAGGACCCAAATCTACATTGACACGCATCACCACGCTTCCACAAACAATAAACAACCTCCGCAATTAGTGCTAGCACCCAAGTCGATATACATGCCTCTCTAGGTCTGAAAACAACATGCGAACTGTTGGTGTACGTTTTATCATCCACCAAACACACAGAACAAAAAGTCCAAAGACACTCTATCCTCTCTTGAAAAACCACCACGTATGCTAAGATTGCGAGAAGATCATATGGCGATTCCAAGGTTTCTTTTGTCAGGTCATGACATGTGGATAAGCTCAATGGGCATTGTGATTTGCTGGTAATACACAAAGGGACTTACATTAAAGAATTCTTCACAAGTTTGGGACTTAGACGGATTTATCATTAAAGGCTTCTTTGGTTGAAACTTTCAGTTTAGATCTCAAAAAAAGGCAAAAAGATAAGGGTTTAGAGGATCTATTCTACGCCTAAGAATTTAAGAGACAGTAAAGATTCGGTGAAAGGAATAACCACGCTTTGTTTCGCCTCCCTGGGACAACTACGCAAAGTGAGTGCAATCTTCAAAGGATGTGATTATAATTTTCAAGCCTCGAATGAGACCGAAGTTAAGCATCCACAATCACAAGCTCAGGCTAACTTTACGCATGGAATGCAAATCATCCATCCGAAGAAAGTATGAGCACTATTTCACCATTAAATCTATACGATCAATCTCGCATTCACTTAACCAATACTCAAAGAAAATTCTACTTAATTTAATTCTAATTCTAATCTATGGTAGAAGAAGTTATGCAACCTTGCTTACTACTTGACAATAAAAGTGATTCAAAGCAAATCATGCATAAGAGCTTTTATTATCGGAAATAGTCTCAATGTAACAATTTCATACACTGTCTCCACACCTTACAAATGAGGGGCGAGCTCAATTTATAGGCTCCCTAATTACATTTCAATGGCCAAGATCGATTTAGGATCAACGGTCGAGATTAAAATAAAACCCTAATTAGGGTTTGTCACAACCAACTCCTTCTCGACCAATGAGAAAATTACATTTGAGGACACTTGTCCTTTTGCTAAATATAAACCAACAATAAAATAGAAAGTTGTTGCATGTTGATTTGAAACAATTTGATTGGTTGGAAGATGATGAGGCGCCACCTCAACGTGCTGGATGCCTTCCTTGGTCGCTTCATTTTTCTTCCACGCGCTTGCCTTAGAATATTTTCCTTGCCGATGACTCTGTCCTTTGTGCTTGTTCCTTCCTAGCTTAGATCTTGGAGCTCCTTTGAGATTTTGATTTCTTCTTCTCACCCGTATTGGAAGTCTCGCCTTGGAGCAGGTGTCTTGACTTGAAGTTATTTTCATTCCTGATTGCTTTGAAATTCCTCCTGCTTGAATTGGATTGGTGTTATTCCTTTGGATTTCCTCTCTGAATTATCCAATTTGTGTCGAGAAATTGTCTAAGTAAGAAAATTTGTTTGGAACACCCTTCTTGTCACCATTTGATTCTGATTGGAAGCTTGTTTTTAATTCTTCAGGAGATGAAATCCCTCAAGAAGATGCCTTGATTGCTTCAACAGGCCTGGGATTGTAGATGAAATCCCTTCAAGATGTCCTAATATTCTTTCAAGTGCCTTGAATTTGGAGAAGAATGCCTTTGTTCTTGGAATTTTCTCTATGAAGTATTTCCCATACTTAGCCAAATTTTGGCTATTCAAGTTCATTTTATAACACCTTCACGCAAACTATTCAACATTTAGCCAAGATTTTGGCCATCTCGATGCTCGAATGAACTTTGCCCGTGGACTTGCCTTCAATTCTGAATCCGGCTATGTAGGACAAATTCCATCCTTGGACAAGGATTTTATCCACTTCCTCTTTACTTTTCCTCTTTATTCCCCTTGTTTTCCTTCCAACACTTAGTCATTTTTCTGAATTTCTTCTCCTTGGGCGGACTTTACTAATACCTAAACATTTTTCTTTCTTAGGCCATGTCGGACTTTGCCTGTGTTTGGACATTCCTTGCTGGAGGTAAGTCGGACTTTTTCTTGCTTGTGACGTCCATCCATTTTGTTAACACTTGGAATTTCTTTATCTTCATGGCAGACTTTGAAACTTTTATTCCATGTTCTCTTTGATGTCTAGGCAACCTTTGAAGTCTTCTTGCCAAGGTCAGACTTTGGAGTTTTCTTTCCAAGCTTGAAGGCGGACTTTCTTCATGTATTTCCACTCCTTGGCGGACTTCCAAAATGTTCTGCCTTCTTCCTTTTCAAAGTCAGGTCGGACTTCCAGAACTTTGTGCTATTTTCCATATCTCCAAGGTGGACTTTGTGAATTTGTTTCCAAGGAATGATAGGCTGGGCGGACTTGACAAATTTCTTTCCACTTCCATGGCGGACTCCATGAATATCTTTCCATGTTGCTTTTGGCATGGCGGACTTCCTTATGTATTTGCCATCCATTCTCAAGCTTGGGGCGGACTTTGGACTTGTCTTTTCCATATCTAGGCCGGAGTTCACAACTTTCTTGCCATATTTCACTGATGTCTAGGCGGATTTCAACATGTGCTTTCCATTACTCCTTTGACACTTACCCGTTTTTTTTTTTATAAATTTTTACTCCCATGGTGTCAATACCTAGCCATTTTTGTAGAATTTTCTGTCTCAAGGCATTAATACTTAGCCAAATTTTTAGTTTTCTCCCTCTTCTTAGGCCTCCATACTTAGACAAATTTCGAGTTTTCCTTCCAAGGCATCAAATACTTAGCCAAAATCTTCAATTTTCCCTTTTCTTATGCTAGGCGGACTTCTCAAATGTCTTGCCAAGGCTTGGGCGAACTTTGGAGAAGGCATGACATGTTTTATCTAAGGTTGGGCGGACTTCAAGAGGTCCTTGCCATGTCCCTCAAATTTAGGGCCGACTTCCAAAACTTCATGCCATCTTCTCACTAAGGCAAGGGCGGACTTCACAACTTCCATGCCATGTGCCTCAAAATAAGGGCCAACTTCCTTGCTCTCATGCCACGTCCCTCAAATTAAGGGCCGACTTTGCTAATGGCTTGACATTCCCTCTTGATGGCGAACTTTTCATCTTCACCTTCCCTTCTTTCTAGGGCGGACTTTGTTGATGGCTGGACATTCTCCATGGCAAGGGCGAATTTCTCGAGACTTAGGCAAAATTTATCATAAATTTCATGCCTTTGGGTTGATTTTTTTGGTGATTTTTACATGCTTTTTGATTGATTTTTCCAGATTTTTGCTTTATTTTTCCATGCTTTTTGGTTGATTTTCTCAGATTTTCCCTTGCTTTTCCATGCTTTTCCTGATTTTTGCTTGATTTTTCGATTTTTACTTTGATTTTTTTCAATGAACTTTGGTTCTAAAGATGGAAACGCTGACCCGTTGACCAGGGTTGACTTTCTAAAAATAGAAATTTCTAAAAATAGAAAAAGCAAAATCCCTAAAAAATAGGGAACTCCGTTTGGTCCAAAAATGCCAAAAATGAAAAAGCAAAAAAGCAAAAAAGTAGATTCCCTAAAAAATAGGAAGTGTCAAAATTGGCCCAAAGCACAGGCAATCCTCGTCTCTCGGACCTTTTGAGCCCTTCCATGACATTTAGGCACTGATTCAGGCATGGATTCTCAACTTGGCTTGGATGACTCTCAAAAGACTGACTTGAAACTCTCAAAATGATGACCTCATTGTAAAAAGACAAGTGATAAGCAGTTGCAATGCCAAAGCAAAAAGCGAAAACAAGGGGTCCCCATTTGCAATAGGGCGATGTGTGAAAAGGTCACAACATGGACCACAAAGCAACACTTCACAACATCCACACGACATCCCAGAATATTCCAGCATCATCAAAATATTCTGCAACACTACCACAACCACCTATAACTCATAACACCATCATTTTGTGCAACTAGACACACTACCACAGAACACAACTTATGAATCCAAGCTTGCAGAGCAACTCAACACTCAACACTCCAAGGGAAAGTAGATACAGACAATATAAGCACGCTCCCAAATTCGCAAGACAAGAAACAACAATGCGGAGAAATGTGGAGCAATTCCATTTCTCCCAGACAACCTTCTATACAGACAGACATTGTCAAACACATCTTCTACTGCCGCACAATCCAAAACCTGAAACTCTAAATATAACACCTCTAAACACATCTAATCATTATATCCAAACTGCACAAGCGTATCTTCAACATTGAAGAAATGTGGAGCACAACACTGAACACCTCTATCACACTGCACACTCTTTTATTCAAATTTTCTCAAAAGCACTTGGAAACCAAGTAAACTTATTGCAACTGCAACACTTATCCATCACAACCATACAAGACATCAATGACAACACTGATGACAACACCACAACACCTTCTTATCAAACCACAACACATCCATACTAGCACCAACACTAACAACACTAACAAACTCCATACTGTTGACATCAATGACAACACCTGCAACATACTTGCAACAGGTAGTAGTTGAAGAGGAACTGTCTAAGGAAAAGGGGCCCTACAAAGGGTTGCATATCCACACTAACAATTCATATCCAACATAGATTAGAAAATAAACTACATATGTTACACCTTTATCTTGTTTGGAAATGTATATTAATGAGCACACTGTTATATTTAGGAGGGGAGGGGGGAGATGAATTAATATAACAACAATCTTTTACTTTTTCAAAACTTAATAAATCATCATAGTAATACTTCAAAACTTAATCATCCACAACAATTAAGAACATAGGAAGAACACACGATTTACGTGAAAACCCTTGCGGGAGAAAACCATGGAAAAATATTGATTATATATATAGATCTTCTTCGTAGGCAACAATCTACTTCTCTTACAAACTTATTTTGTAGGCACCAACCCAGTAGAGACACCAATCCCCACAACTGAGCACCAACTCAACAAGAGATACCAATCTCTTATTTTGATAGGCACCAACCTATGAATTCTTCAATGAATGATATAATTTACTTCACACAAATCTGATCATAACTTCTGATTCTGCATATGTAGGTCTTTCCTTTGCAAATCAGATCCACACACATACACCACCCTTCCTTCACAAATTTGATTCAAATGATGCATACTCTTCTTCCACAAAAACTGATCACATACATGTCAATGATTTCCTTCAAATCTGATCATAAATAATATCAATATTTTTTCTTTTATATCTGCCTATATCTTTCTTTAATCTTTGCACAATCTTCTTCTATATCAGCATAATCTTCTTCTCTATATCTGCATATATTTTTTCTTTTGTCTTTGCACAATCTTCTTCTAATTCTGCTCATATATCAAATCTGAATGAGACATTTTTCTGCTTTTAGCCTGCTCAAAATCACACTATATATCTTCTTTAAATGCTGCTCTAAACATTAACCGTGGCTCTTTATATAAGATTCATCGCTGCTCTTCATATGTATGAACCTGCTCTAAATTGTATGATATTACTTGAAGAACTTACTTTAACAATCTCCAACTTACCTTGTTTAAATACCCATTGCATCTCTTCTTTGAAAGGAAGCAACTTATTCATAAAGGGTTCGGCCTTATTTAAATTCCTTTCCACTTGTGTTTTATAAATCATACAAAAGGTGCCAAATTTGGAGACAAGTTGGCCAGCATCTTTTTGTCACATATTAAATTTATCTTCACTTAGTGCTACCTCTTATAATGAGTCGGCCCATTTACCAAGTCTAAATTTTATTTCAAACTTCACATCTTGGTGCCATATTGGAAGTCGGCCTATTTGAAAAAACTAGTTTAAATCTTTAATTTAAACTATAATTTGATCACCCATATTCATAATATTTATGGCCTTCGGCCTTAAGCATTTTCTTTCAACCTTTGACATCAATCTTCAACAAACAATGATACCATTGCAACAATCTCTTCATTCTTCCTTTGACATCAATAACAACAATCTTGTTACCATATGCCTTTGACATCAGTGACAATATTTCCAATAATCTCCCCCTTTGTCATTGATGGCAACACAAACATAATTCTTCTCCTTTTGCATTGCTCCCCCATTGACATCAATGGCAAAGGTAAACTTAGTATTTTCACAAAGAAAACTCCCTCTAACTGTAATACTTCCTCTTGATGTCAACGACATCATTCTTCCTTTTCTTATATCTCTTCCTTGCTGTAACTCTCCCTCCATGACATCAATAGCAACAAGATGCTTTAGTACCTTCTATTGATGTGATTTTCGTGACCACACCAACATAGAATAAAGTTGCCAACGGCTACCCTATTCTCTCTTGATCAAAGTATCCAGCACGCTAAGATTGCGAGAAAGTTCATGCATTCAACTCCAAGGTTCCTTCTAGGTGTTGGATAGTCTCAGTTGGCTTGATGTGATTTTGCTGGTATTTCAAGGGGACTTACGCAATTGTTCGACAGCTAACAGTAGACAGCAGATTAAGGGCTTCACGTGATTCAAATGATTCGGCAGATAAGCGCAAGTTTCCTAACACTAACCAGAAATGAACTGAATTTAAATGAGTGTAGGGATAAGAAGGTTCTAATCTAATCTAAGGCGTGGGACATGGCGATCAATTCTCGCAGACTTCAACTGGACCTTGCTTTGCCTCGCTTCGGACAGCTTCCACAAAACCGGTACAATCTTCAGAGGAGTAATCAAAAGTATTCAAATCACAATTCAGCATGAAGACACCATCATAACGACGCATGCCAACATGTAAACCATAATCGAAGTTAAGTTCACAATGTTCCAGTTGACCACGCAAGGCGAACCCACCGTCAGTGAGCCCGCTAGTGGTATGGATAAGCGAAATTCTGTTCAAATCGAGCACCACATTCCACAATTACTAAGTACTTGTATGAAATGAAATCTACTTTACTTTAAGCTACTTCAAGATTCTACGTGAATTGGAAGGACGAAAAAGCCTCGCTAGCTACTCATAACAAAGAAGAGATCACCATCAATGAAAACTCTTTTATTATGAAAGTGTTCACAACAACTTCTTACAAAGTATTCAAAGGGAAGACTTTCCTTCCTTTTCAGTCTAAGCTAAACTATCAAACTATGCTACCTTCTATTCTATCAATCTCTCTCTATTCTTTCTCTACTATCCTAACTCCTAATCTCGTACAAATGAGGGGGGATGCCCCTTTATATAGCTGCCCAAGTCCAGTGGACGGCTCAGATTCAATTACAATGAAGGGCTCAGATTGAGTCACATAAACCCTAACCCTAAAAACCGCCACCAAGAAGAGGGGTAATAAATGAGCAATTAATGGCCACCATCTTCTAGAAGATTCCTGTCTGGAAACACGTTCACACTATTCTTCTCCGACTGCAAACGGCCTGAGTTTGGTCAACACTACTTCAACTCCTTGAATTGGATATGGCAGGCACGTTCTCGATCTGACTTCAAGGCTGTAAATTTTTAACCTGTTTGATGGTGATTTTCCTCCTTGATGTCGTTCTTCAACCTTGAAGTACTTGCTTGGGGGGGGTGATTATTTCTCCACCTCTGATCCCTAAGGATTTTCCTATCTTGGACTCGAGCATTTCTTCCTCGCCATCTACCTCTCTGAATTGAGTGCATATTAGGTTATTCCAACACTTAGCCATTTCTTGCAACTTTTCTTCCTTCATGATTTGTCATCTTGGACTATTTGCTTCATTACTCCAAGTCACCGTGCCATGGCCCCGACGTTCAGCCTGCGAAACAAACAAAGAGGACATCAAAACACTTTACAATATAAATCCACTCTACTTACGGGATCTCCATGCTTTGACTTCCAAGATCCGATTGATCTCTGGATCTAATAGAGTTCATCACTTTTCTCCTAGCACAACTTTTATCACCCTAACATTTGAGTTTCACTTTCATCACCCTGACATTTGAATTTCACTTTAGCTTCACATTTTTCATGCCTTAGACAAATTTCTCCTTCCTGAGGGCGCATTTTGGAAGACTCTTGCTTCATCACCTGCCTTAGAAAATTTTCATATCTTCACTCCGGCTTGGAAGAATATTTCCCCCTCGAACAATTTCACCAAAAATCACCTAAGTATCCAGCTCCAACTTTTAGCTAAGGCGCCTTATTTTCAACAATTTATTTCTTCTTGCCTTAGAAAAAAAATTATTTTGTTCCGCCTTAGAAAATTTTATCAACCAGGCGCCCATCAAAAATCTTCATCTTAAAATCTTCGGCAAGGTGTGGGAAGTTTTAAAATTACATCCTTGCTGAAAATATCCAATACCTAGAAGAAAATTTCCCTCAGAAAGTGCCAAATTCATGTGTCCACAGACGAAGGGGTAGATTTAATTTTTGCAATTTATACCTTAGAAAAATATTCCTCACCAAAGTTTATTTTTATTCTTCATCTCTAGGCGTATTTTTCTTGCTTTGACACTTAGAAAATTTTCTAACTCATTTTCCTCAAGCTGGGCGCATTTGAGTTTTTTCTCCTGCCATTAGCAAACACTTAGAATAATTTTCTCACCTCTTCTTTAGCTTGGGCGCATTTCACCCCCTGAGCCTCTATTTGATGCCTTTGAAAATTTCATGTTCCTTAAAAAATTTTATGCCCACCAACCCAACTTGCGCACATTTTTACCCATGTGAAGGAATTTTTCAATGCCTTAAAAGATTCTATGCCTCCTTGTGCCTTTGGGCGCATTTAGGGTGGGGTCCTGACATGTTTGCTTCTAACGCCTTGGAATCTTTTCCCTCCATGCATCTAACTTGGGCGCATATGGAGGGTGCTGCAGGAATTTTCAAATACTTAACAACTTTTATCCATGCCTCTCCAAGCTGGGCGCATTCAAGGGGGTCAACAGGAATTTTTCAATGCCTTAGCATATTTTTTTTACTTCAACTTCACAAGGTGGGCGCATTTCATGGGGTCAACTTCCACTTCAAATACCTAGGAAATATTTAAACACCTCTACTCCTTGCTAGGCGCATTTGGAAGGGTCTATAGGAATTTTTTCCTGCCTTAGGCGTTTTTCTCAGTCAACTTTGCCATGGGCGCATTTGGCTAGGTGCACAGGAATTTTCCAAGACTTAAGAGTATTTTCTTGCCTCCTTCTATGCTAGGGCGCATTCCAAGGGTCATCAAGGAATTTTCTTACGCTTAGCAAATATTCTTCTCAACTACCCTTCAATCTTGGTGGATACCATCCCTTCTACTTCTAATTTCCTTGCCTTAGACAAATTCCAAGGCATCTCCAAGTCAAGGCGCAAATGGGGGCAAGAGCTTTCATTTTACCATACTTAGAAATTTTCAAATCACTTCAATCTTTCAAGGGCGCATTTGGCATGTGCTACTTCTAGTTTCTATGCCTTAGAAAAATTTTTGACTTCAACCTCCAGCTTAGGCGCATTCAAGGGGTAGAGCTTCAAGTTTCACACACTTAGTAGATTTTCAAATCTCCACAAGTCAAAGGCGCATATGGGGTACCCAACTTCAAATTTCCCACACTTAGATAAATTTTGGACTTCCTTCAAGCTAAAGGCGCATTCAAGGGGTGGAGCTTCAAATTTTGAACACTTAGATTATTTTCAATCACCTCCATGCAAGGCAAGGTGCATTCAAGGGGTGGAGCTTCAAATTTGCCATACTTAGAAAATTTTCCACTCTATCTCCCATCTTAGGCGCATTTCAAGGGTTAAGCTTCAAATTTTGATGACTTAGACAAATTTCAATCACTTCCTCCTCTCCTTGGGCGCATTTTGACCCCAGACCTTCTAATTTTGAGGACTTAGAAAATTTTCTATCAATCTTCAACTTCAAGGGCACATTTCACCATGTCTACTTCCAATTTTCCAGACTTAGATGGATTTTCAACTTATTGCAGCTTTTTGTCTGACCTCATGATGCCCTCAACTGTTTTTAGTAACCTGCTAAAAATAGTAACTGCTCAAAATGAGCTCAAATTTTGTGAGTGGATTGCCTGAAGGACGTTGATTGTGACTGGATGCTGCTTCTGTGTGACGGTCGTGTTTCGCCCTACTTTTTAGGAAACCCTAATTCCTCTGCATGGACATGCTAAAAATAGTAAGTGCTTGATTTTCGAACTTCTGCAACTCCGTTTGATCTGAAATTCGCTCCATGGGGTCTTCATCACATGTTTGACTTGTTCATACTGATGCCTCACGCTGACCTGCTATTTATAGCATGTTTCTGAAGGTGGTTTACTATTTATAGCAACTGCTTGATTTCGAGACTTCCACAACTCCGTTTATCTTGAAATTTGAATGACGTGACTCTCATCGGTAGACTTTCCCATTCACACTGGCGCCTGATACTAACTTACTATTAATAGCCTGTCTCTGGAACGCCTTACTATAAATAGTAAGTGCTCTGATTGCCTTCAAATTTTACCGGTGCATAGCTTGAAAGATACTGATCGCAGTGGGATACACCAGTTTTTGAAAATTCTGGCATTTTACCCCTCATTTTGGGTCTTGAAGCTGGAAACCCTAATCTAACTTGCATGTCTATCAAACGATCTCCATTTGACCTCGTTTTTGTTGCACTTCGCCCTGTTTGTGATACTGATGTGTTGGGCAGATGCCAGAATGGACGTGCTAAAAATAGTAAGTCTCTGAAAAGTGACCATCTCCGCTTGCATGTCATATCACCGCGTAGGTCTTGAAAAACCCATAAGGAATAAGCTGACATGCACTAAAAACTTCAACATGCAAACCCTAAAAATAGCCTCTGAAGGCTAAATACTGAAAGTCCTCGTCTCATTTTGCATGTTATATCACTGCGTAGGTCTCAGAAAACCCAGAAAGAATCTCCAGACATGCATTGAAGAACTTTGCATATAAACCCTAAAATTTGCTCCCGAAGCTGAACTTGCTAAAAATAGAAAGTTGTTCGTTTCAGCTCAAACTTTGCAGGCGAATAACTTCACATGCTATGGATGCAGTGTGACTGAGAGAACTTCAACAGTGCTGAGAGAATGCCCCAAATCTGGTACTTACTAAAAATAGTAAGTTGTCGGAATTCACTGAAATTTTGCTAGGGACTTGCTGGGAGCATGCTGACTGCAACGCCAAGGTTAGATTTCAACTTGATTACTCCATTTGACTTCAAATTGACCAGAAAATTCAAAACCCTAATTCTATAGACTTAGCCAAAATCCCACGTTCAAGCTCAAAGATGGGCACACCCCGGAAAGGCAGATAGCAGAAAGAGACAAACTGAGAGAGAGAGAGACAAAACCAAAGCCAAAAGACGAGGAACGGAGCAAAAATTAGGGGGTCCCCATTTGCAATGGGGTGATGTGTGAAAAGGTCACAACACCTTCATATAGAACATTCATTAGCTGATCTATCTTTGCATTGTCTTCTCCACGGAGCTGAAAGATATTGCATTGATGGCAAAAAGGACCTTTCTTCTTTATGGGGCTGAAAGATAATGCAATGGTAAGCTCCCCCTGAAATCATGCTTCTCCTTACAAACTTAGTGATGCTTCTCGTGCATGGAGCACAAGCATGGATTTTCTTTTTCTTGCTCTTGTTTCCTCTTCCAAACTTTTGTAGGTTCTGTAATGTCCCCGTCTCAAACCTGATCATTCATGTGACCGTTGGCCTTTTTTTCTGGAAACCCGAAGGCTAGTCGGAAGATAAAATTAGGGTTTCCTATTTTTGAGGAGGTCATTGCTCAGAGATGGAGGATTCAATGGCGGATTCTTTCTGGGTTTTCAGAGAGCTTCGCAGTGGTATGATCATCTCAGCATTCAGAGCACTTTTTGGAATTTACTATTTTTAGTAAATTCTATTTTTGGTAGCTTTCCAGTGAGTTCAGCTCGGTTGACTTCCAGTTTTAGTTGGGTCAGATGTCTTGCTCAGTTTTGGCTTCAGGGCACATTCAGAAGGATAAATTAAGTCAGTTAATTTAAAGGGTCATGTTTAAATGTTATATTTTAACGTTGACCCCTTGGCTTAGACTTAATGACTTAATGTTGTTTTTAAAAGTGGGTCCTTGAGGGTGGCGCCCTCATTAAGAGATGATTTAATTATTCCCTAAGTCAAAGCAAGGTTATGAGGGGCGCATATTTCAAAGTGTGATATTTAATTAAAATGTCAAATCTAAAGCTTTGAAGGAAAAGTACGCCCATCCTTGAGGAGATTGGGTTTTGACCTAAAAGCAGATTTTAGGGTTTTGCGAAGTCAACGGAAGAATTATAAAGGGGAGTCTTGGTGCATCATTTCTGCATCTTTGGACGACTATACTGTTATGCTGCCGGATTGGCTCTGGGACTGCTTCGAGGAATGAAGGCCTCCTAGCTTGGGCATCTCTTCTCGTTTGTAAGACAACGACTAGTGATGATTATTAGTCTAGTTTGTGAGTACTTTGGAGTTCGTGCATTGTAATCAGCATTCATCCATTTAGGATCAGTTTGAGCATATTAGAGTTTTCTGTTTTCAGCATCTTAGCTTTAGCAGATCCGTTGTTTTTATTCCTAAATCCAAAAATACAAAAATATATCTTATGGGTATTGCATAAATTCATTGGTCTAGACTAGGCGCCTCAATGTGCAAGGTTGTAGATTTTTTGGAGCATTGTCTGATTTTATAAATGAAAATCGCCCCTGTACTGGGCCGTACCATCTGCAGTCTCTTGGGATTCGTGCCTTTAAATATAAGCTGGTCTTTTGTCCTGTTTCTTGTTCCTAGGCTGAACGCCACCATCCTACTTGTGCTTTGCATTCAATATTAGGTTGTTTGATTGAGTTTTAAGGGAGATACGAGCTTTCCAAGAAATATCTATGTGCTGTTTCTATGATGTAAACACAGGTCTGTCAAACAGATTGACGAAATCTGCATCTTGTCCTTGACGGGTGTGAAGGGATCTTAAGGTCTTGCGGCATACTTCATCGTGGGTGGTCAAGCTTGAAACGAGGTTGGATCTATTAATTAATATCTTCATTTTCAGTTTCATTTCTCAGCAAAGGAACGCTTTAATATTATTGCAAGCTTCACATATGTTGATTTGTAATTGATAGCAAGTTGTCATCTTCAAATTGTATGCTGGCAGTAGTACTGACAGTCTTTAGATCCTTGCTTATCAGATTGTAGTGTTCTTTCTTTCAGCATTTGTTATTGTATGTAATCCATCTCCGCCCTATGGTCGCTACTTACCCACTCGGGGTCAGCAAGCACATTCTGGGTGTTGAGTGTTTCAATTTTCAGTAGTCCTTTTCAAGCATTGCTTTGTATTCACTCCGTCATATGGTCGCCCCTCACTCCGCATTGGATTGGGTAGCACATACTTGACGTTGAGTTCTTTCCTGCATTTAGAATAGGAAGATCCTCTGACCAATGCTCGCCATCATCGGCGCCATTCTGGTTAGAGTTGCTTTCTTGCACGTTTTGGTTTTCTCCGCTAACCTTAACGGGTGCACTGCTTGTAATTTATAAATTGAAAAACGAAAAAATTTGGCTCGGAATATTTCAGTGGTATCAGAGACAAGATCCTGCCAGCCTGTGATCAGTCTGTCTATGAGTGACAGAGAAAAGAGGTACTTTGCAAGGGAAGACAAGAAAGTTGGGAAACAGTTCCAGCTTCATTAGCCTCCAGAGGGTCAGACAGCTTCAGAAGTCTTGAGGGCTCATTGGGAGTCTTCTCAGGAATCAGATGTGGCAGAAGGTGAAAAATCAGTTGGTGGTAACGAGAGGATTACCAACAACAGAGATGACAGTGGGAAAGGAAGAGAAAGATCCTTGAGTCCCGGAAAGAGATTTGAAAGAAAGATGGATGCCTTGATGGACATGGTATCTCTCATGATGGGGAAAGTGGGTCAGAACCCCACTCCACAGAATAACTCAGGGCATAGAGGGGAGCATAGTGCTTCAAACCAGCATGATGAGCATGCAGCTCGGACGGTGTCAAACAACACTTACATTTCCACCAGGCCATTCAAACCCACCTTTGTGGCTCCTGTAGTCACTCAGCCAGATCCTGAAGAGAATGCTTCATTCGTGGAGCAGTTGAGGCTTGGCCGTACAGAGTATGACTCTCTACCTGCCGACATCAGGATGGACATGTCCTTCAATGATTTCATGGACCATAAGAGAAAAAACAAAGGGAAAGGGAGACATTTTGATCAAAGAAGACCATCAAATCAAGGAGAGTTGTACCAAGCTGTCAACAAGGTTACACTTCCACACTTTGACGGGAGTGATACAAGTTGAGCCCGAGCTTGGATTCAGAAGCTGGATAACTATCTAGCTCTCAGACCAATGGCAGAAGAAGAAGCGATTAAGTTCGCTACGCTACACCTTGATGGGTGGCGCATGAGTGGTGGTACCTGTTGACGTGGTTTTTGAGACCGCACCAACACAGAATAAAGTCTCCCAACGGACGCTCTATCCTCTCTTGAACAAAGTATTCATACATTGAGTAAGATCTACTTTCAACTCAAGGTTCCTTGAGTGCGAATAGGCTCAATTTGGCTCGATGTGATATTCGGTATGTCAAGGGGACTTACACAATTGTTCGACGGCTAACAACAAACAGTAGACTAAGGGCTTTCGTGTGATTCAAATGATTTGGCAGGTGAGCGCAAGTTTCCTAATTCTAACCGGAAATGAACTGAATTTAAAAGGGTGTAGGGCCTAAGAAGTTTATGTTCTATTCTAAATGTAGGATATGTGGAGCTTCATTTCAATAGACTTCAACCGGATTTCACCTAGCCTCCGTCGGACAGCCTCAGTAAAATCGGTGCAATCTTCAAGGGATAGCAAAAGATGTTCAAGTTATAATTTAACATACATACACCATCAGAACGACGCATATAAGTATGTAAACCACAACCGAAGTTAAACTCAATGTAATGTCCAGTTGACCACGCAAGGCACTTATCATCAACAAGCCGCTAGTGGTATGGAATAAAGCGAAGCTATCTCAATAAAACACCACACACCAAAGTAAGCTACTTGCATGAATTTAGCTACTTGGATACGAAAGGAAGAAGAAACCTTGCTAGCATTTCATGACAAGACGAATTCCATCATCAATGAAAAGATCTATTATCATAAAATGTGTTACACAACAATCTCCTCAAAAGTTTTCAAAGGGAAAACTTTCTTTCTTCTCCAAATTATGCAAAAATGCTCTACAATGCTACACTATCTAATTCTAATGCTAATACTCTCTCAATGTCTACTGTCTACTATTCCAATGTCTAATCTAATTCATTACAAATGAGGGGGACTCCCCCTTTATATAGCTAGCCAAGTCCCAAAAGACGGCTAGGGTTACAATCAATAGAGTGGCCAGAATCGTGCCACCTCAGCCCTAAATAATATTGCCCTAAAAACCGCCACAGAGGAGAGTGGGGTAATAAATGCGCCATAATGTCCACCATCATCCTTCTAGAAGATTCCATTTGTAGACGCGTTCACACTGTTCTCGATCTTCTTTCTTGGCGTTGTTCTTTGATTTCTTCCACTTGAGGGTTTTCATCTTCGTCACTTCGAGTTATACTAAGTCTTAACACTTAGCCATTTTCTTGCAAATTTTCCTCCTTCGAGATTGAAACTCATCTTCATCGTGCTTCCACTTCAAGTCATCGTGCTCTGGCCTCAACATTTCTCCTGCAAAACGAGCAAGGAGAGGGGTATTAGAATACTTCATGATATAAACTTAACTCACTCACCTGATCCTCACGCTCCAACTTTCAAGCGTTCATCGCCAACTTTGCGTTCAAGTTCATGCCTTAGACAAACTTCATCTTTGAGAAATTCATTTCACCTGCTGGAGCTCTGATAACCTCGATTTTATTCATTTCTGGCTCAAGTAAACTATCTTCACGAAGGATTGAAGCAAATTTACCTAGGCAGTTTCTTTCAAATTCATCATCTGGAGAATTTCACCTTGAAAACACATTTTCTTCATTTTGCCTTAGAAAATTTTCAAGTTTTCCCTTAGGAAAACTTATCAATCCAGTGCCCATCAAAATCTTCATCCCCGAATCCTCGACAAGCTGTGGAAGACCTTAAAATCAACTCCTCATCGATAATCTTCGATACCCAGAAGAAAATTTTCTCCAGAACGCATCGAACCCATGGGTGCACAACGAACGGGTTCATTTTATTTCTCTGAATTTTGAACCTTAGAAAATTATTCTTTCAACAATTTTGTCCTCGTTCTTCGATCCCCTCTGAGAATTTTGCTCTGACTTGGAAAATTTGTATCAATTCTGTGCAGCTGGCAATCACTGACTTCATCTCTGGCAACTCTGCTCGTGCTTCAAGAAAATCTTATCTCTTCAGAGTCTAGGCGCATTTTCTAGAGGAAGAAAATATTTTGTGCCTTAGAAATTTTTGAATCACTTCGAAAATTTTGCCTTAAAAAATTTTATATCCAGCTCGATCCACTTTTGCCTATGAAAATACCAACTTCACTTAGAAAATTTTATTCACAGAGATGCCTGGCACATTTTATTTTCTAGCCACCACACTTCGTATTTAATTTCACACTTGAAAAATATTTTTGGAGCTCCAATGCCTTAGAGGAAATTTTATCACTTTGCAACTTCAACGCCTTAGCAATATTTACCAACAACTTGTATTTCACCACGCCTAGCATATTAAACCTCTCCTCTTTTACACTTGCCAGAAGACTCCACTTCCAACGCCTTAGAGAAATATTTCATCACCCTTCTTATACTTTATTTCACTTTGCCACCCTTGGCGCATAGCATTTGGAGAATAATATTACCACACCTAGCACTTTATTTCATACTTCATATGCTTCAGAAAAATTTTCTAACACCTTACCACTCATCACCTTCAACGCCTAGCACTTTTTATTTCACCACCACACTTACTCTTTACTTGGCGCATATTAACATGTGTGAAGGATAAAACCACGCCCAACATCTTGTTCTCACACTCCACACGCCTTAGGAAAATTCTCCAACATCCACCACCTTGAGCGCATTTATCACTTGAAGAGGGATGACGCCTAGCATATTATTTTCACCATGCCATTAATCACATTTCACCCCGCTTACCACCTTCACTTACTTTTACCTCACTAAACTTGGGCGCATTTGGAGGGGTGAGGAGGACAAAAATCTTTGACCTTGTTGACTTGCTTCTAACTTATTCCTGCATGGGCGCATTTTGATGTAGGTGGAGGATGAAGTTTAAAACAAGGGCGCATTTTGGAGCCTATGAGGGATGAAACACATGCAACGCCACCTCTTGGAATATTCCCTCCTCCTTTTGTCTTTACATGGCCCATTTTGGGCGCATTTGAGCATGCAAGGAGGATGAATGATGTTGACTCCCTTTGACCTTTTTAGAACTTGGCGCATTTCCACTTAGGAGGAGGATGGGCGCATTTTGACATATGTGCAGGATGAGTTTTAACTTAGCCATTTTTTTTAAACTTTCATGCTTCAAGGTGGGCGCATTTTGGGGTGAGAGGAGGATGAAAAACTTTGACTCTTGTTGACCTTTCTTGCTTTGGGCGCATTTTACTATGCCTTCAGGATAGAAATCATTGACTTCTTTGACTCACTTGTTTTGGGCGCGTTTTGGCCTAGGAGGTGAACGAAGTCTCAGACTTAGAAATTTTTCTTATGCTTTCACCTTGAGGGCGCATTTTACCTAGGCAAGTGGATGAAACTTTGCCTTAGAAAATTTTTCCTGCTTCCACCTCACCAACTTGCTTCATGTCCTGCTATTTATAGTAAGCCTCTTGATTTTCACACTTCGGAAGCTCAGATTGCCATGAAATTTTAAACACTGGATCCTCGCAACCTCATTATCCTGTCGACACTGCCACTTTTACTTACCCTGCTATTTTTAGCATGTTTCTGAAGATGATTTGCTATAAATAGCAACTGCTTGCTTCTGACAGTTCCCCTGCTCCGATCAACTTGAAATTTTAATGAGGCGCTCCTCACCACGTGCCCTGCCTGTTGGTACTGACGCATGCAGTCAATTTACTATTTTTAGCCAGTTTCCAAATCAACTTACTATAAATAGTAAGTGCTCCGATTGACTTGAAATTTCACCAGCAGATAGCCTGAAGGACGCTGATTGCGGTGGTTTACACCGGTTTTTGAAAATTCTGACTTTTTACACTTATTTTTAGGCTCCGAAGTTGGGAACCCTAATTTACTCTGCATGTATATCAAATAAACTCGGTTTCCCTTTGTTCCTGTGGCACTGCGATCAGCTCGTGATTCTGAATTGCTGGGAGGCGACTGCCGGGACACACCTGCTAAAAATAGCAAGTTTCTTACTGAGTGAGAATCTCCGTTTGCATGTCACACCATCGCGAAGCTCTCGAAAAACCCATCAGGAATCACCCGACATGCAAAAGAAACCTCGACATGCAAACCCTAAAAATAGCCTCGGAAGACTGAATTCTGAAAGTTGTCGTCTCGTCTTGCATGTTACATCATTGCGAAGGTCTCGAAAAACCCAGAAGGAATATCCAGACATGCAAAGAAAAACTCTGCATCTGAACCCTGAAATTTGTCCCGGAAGTTGGACTGCTAAAAATAGTAAGTTATCTGTTTTCGCTCAAATTTGGCATGCAAGCAGTCTGATATACTCTGAGTGTGGTGTGACTGTCGGAATCTCAAAAATGTTGACGAATTGCCCTGAAATTTCACACTTACTAAAAATAGTAAGTACCTTAAATTCGAATGAAATTCATTTGGGAGGCACAAGCTGAAACATCGACCAACAAATGTTCGCTCAAATTTTTAATGTATTCCTCGTTTGAAGCGCAAATTGGTGGAAAGACTCAAACCTAATTTAGGACTTGGCCAAATTCATATTTAAATGCGGGGCGGAGGAGCGTCAGGAAGCCAGACCATAGAAAGGCAGAGCCAGGAGAGAGAGACACACCGCGAAAACCAAAGCCAAAATAGCGAATGGAGCAAAATTAGGGGTCCCCATCTTGAATGGAAGTGATGTCGAAAAAGGTCCTAGCGGTACCATGGCCTAGTTACTCTGGGTCATTGGTCTATCACAACTTATGATGAGTTCACTACCAGGCTCATCGAGAGATTTGAAAAGAAGGATCCTGAAATTCATTTCAGAGAGCTTGCACAATTGAGACAGTATGGCACAGTTGATGCCTACATTGCTGAGTTTCAGAGACTCTCAGTCATGGTGACTGGAATCACGGAGAGGAGACTGGTGATTCTTTTCAGTGAGGGTTTGACAGAACCACTCAAGGGTTGGATTAAAGCCTTTGATCCACCAACCCTGCAAGAGGCCATGAAAAAGGCGAGAAACATGGAGTGGGCTGCTCCTAAGGTGAAATTTCAGTCAAACTCCCCCTTTCAGAAAAGGGATAAAGGGAAGAGACCTCAGCATAGACCGCCTTTGAGACCTCAACACAAGGAGTTCAAGAATCGCAATCCCCATGTCACCAGGTTGGATCAAGAAACCCTGAATGAACTCAGAAGAAAAGGGTTGTGTTTCCGGTGTCAGGAAAAATGGTCTCAAGACCATGTTTGTCCTAAAGGGGTAAGTTCAATCAGATTGAGTACTATTCTGCTGGGGAAAGTAGTTCTGATTTTTCCGACCAGCAATCTGATTTTGAAGAAAATGAAGAAGATAGAGCTCCAGAAGAATCCGGAGATGAGAAGGAAAGTGGTGGAGTTTTAGCTCAACTTTCTAGTTTTCAAAGAAACGAATCATTCAAGGTTCGTGGGATGATCAAAGGGCAGCGAATCGTTGCTTTGATCGATACTGGAGCAACTCATAACTTCATTGATGAAGTTGTGGTAGCCAAGAAGGGGCTGCAAACAGAGGAGTTCGAAGGATTCAAGGTCATGGTTGCCGATGGTTTCATATTACTTGCACCAAGAAAATATCTAACATGACCATGCAGTTGGGCAACTACGAAGTCAAGGATGACTTCTATGTAGTTCACATTGGGGATACTGATGCCGTTCTAGGCATCCAATGGCTGCGATCTCTTGGAGAGATCTCTTTGAATCTGTAGACTATGGAGTTGAAGTTCCAATCAGATGGGAAGAAGATAGTTTTGAGAGGCATGTCCAATGGGGGTCCTCGAGTAGTGTCATTCAAAAGAATGGCAAAGCTGATCCGTCACGATCAAGCTGAGTGGGTTGCCGAATGCATGATACTTCCTGCTAGTCCTGTTGAGACTAAACGTGACCAACCCCCTGATATCCAGTCACTACTCACGAAGAAGAGCAAAGTCTTTGCAGATTTGCCTCCTGGACCACCACCTGAACGGGGTTCAGAACACATCATCGAGCTCAAGGAAGGAGCTAAACCGGTGATCACAACTCCATATCGGTATCCGAAGAGGCAAAAGGATGAAATTGAGAAGAATATTCGGGAACTTTTGGAGATGGGTTTCATACGCCCAAGCAAGAGCCCTTTTGCATCTGCAGTGGTTCTTGTGAAGAAGGATGGTACCATGCGCATGTGCGTGGACTATCGTGCTTTGAACCAAAGCACCATCAAAAATAGATACCCCATTCCCAGGATAGATGAGCTCATTGATGAGCTACATGGGGCTAAGTTCTTTTCGAAGATTGATCTGAGGTCGGGTTACCATCAGATACGAATGAGGGGATCAGATGTGGAAAAGACAGCTTTCAGATGCCACTATGGCCATTTTGAATTCTTAGTCATGCCATTTGGGTTGACTAACGCTCCGGCTACCTTTCAGTCTTGCATGAACCGTGTCTTCCAGAATCAGTTACGAAGGTTTGTGCTGATATTTTTTGATGACATTCTGATCTACAGCAAGACTTGGGAGGATCACCTCAAGCACTTGGAGGAAGTGCTTAGTATCATGGAATCTGAGAGCTTATTTGCAAAAGCTTCCAAATGTGAATTTGGAATGGTGGAGTTACTGTACCTTGGCCACATAATCAGTGCTGAGGGAGTGAAGGTGGATCCAGAAAAAATCAAAGCAGTAGTTGATTGGCCACCTCCTGAGAGCTTGACTCAGTTGAAAGGTTTTTTGGGTCTTTGTGGTTTTTATCGGAGATTCGTAAAGGGGTATTCACAGAATGCTGCTCCCCTTACTGATCTCACCAAAAAGGGAGCCTTTGCTTGGTCAGAAAGGGCTCAAATTGTTTTTGATAAATTCAAGAAGATCATGAGTTCGTGCCCAGTCTTGGCTATCCCGGATTTCTCCAAGCCATTCGAGCTGCAATGTGATGCATCAGGTGAAGGAGTGGGGGCTGTCCTGATGCAAGACAAACACCCTATCGTGTTTGAAAGCAGAAAGTTACGGGGTGTTGAAAGGACATACTCAATCTATGATAAAGAAATGCTTGCCATTATGCATACATTAGCCAAGTTCAGGCAGTACTTGGTGGGGAACAAATTCGTGGTTAAGACTGACCACAATAGCCTCAAGCATTTTATGCACCAGAAGGATCTTAATGAGAGGCAACAGAAATGAGTGAGTAAGCTTCAAGCTTACGACTTTGACATTGAATATGTCAAAGGGAAAAATAATGTCGTGGCCGATGCTCTCTCCAGAAGGCCTCATCTTAGCTCATTGTGTGAGCTTACTACAGATTGGAGAGACATGTTGCTTGCTGATTATGCAAAAAATCAGTTTGCAACCAGCATTCTGGAAGGTACTTTCCATGATGAAAGGTACCAGGTGGTTGAGGGATTGATCCATTATAAGGGAAGAATCTTTCTGGTGGCTGATTCTAAGCTCAAGAAGAAGATTCTTTTGAATTTTCATGACATTCCAGTTGCTGGTCACCAAGGTTTTTTCAAGACCTATAGGCAGATCCGAGAAAGGTTTTCTTGGAAAGGTTTGAAGAGAGAGGTTCAACGCTACATTCAGGAATGTCCTGTTTGTCAAGCGAATAAAAATGAGCATACATTACCAGCCGGTTTGCTGCAACCACTTCCAATTCCCAATCAAAAATGGGAAAGCATTTCAATGGATTTCATCACTGGGTTGCCCAAGGCCCAAGGGAAGGATTGCATTTATGTGGTAGTTGACAGATTAACCAAGTTTGCTCATTTCTTTGCCATTACCAGCACTTTTTCTGCAGCCCAAGTTGCAGATTTGTTTTTTCGAGAAGTGTTTAGGCTTCATGGGTTGCCAAAGAATATTGTAAGTGATAGGGACAGCAAGTTCTAAGTACCTTTTGGCAGGAAGTTTTCAGAATGAGTGGTACTGTGCTCACTCCAAGCACGAGTTATCACCCCCAAACTGATGGGCAAACAGAAGTGGTGAACAAGTGGTTGGAAGGCTACTTGAGAAATTATGTGTCAGAACAGCAGAAAGCTTGGGTTAAGTGGCTGCATATAGGCGAGTACTGCTACAACTCTACTTTTCATATGTCAATCAAGATGTCTCCTTTCTTGGCACTTTATGGATATGAAGCACCCAGTTTTGCAGATTTGGTGTTTGGTGACAGCAAAGCACCTTTAGCCAAGGATTTGTTGCAACATAGTCAAGACATAATGAGATCCTTGAAGGATAATTTGCAGATTGCACAAAATCAGCAGAAGTTGTATGCTGATCAGAGGCGTGTTGAGCGTTTGTTTGAGGTTGGGGATATGGTCTATCTCCGTTTACAACCTTATAGACAGTCTACCCTCAAGAAGAGTGGAGCGGAGAAGCTCAAACCTCGCTTCTATGGGCCATTTAGGGTCATCAGAAAAGTTGGGGCAGTAGCTTATGAATTAGAGCTACCTTCAGATAGTCGAGTGCATAACGTCTTCCACGTGTCTCGCCTCAAGAAGGCACTTGGACACAATGTGGTTGCTTCTTCACAGTTGCCACCGTTGGATGAAGAGGGACAGTTGGTTCTAGTCCCAGAGGAGATACTTGATGTCAGAGAACGTTCTTTGAGGAATAGAACTATCAGAGAATGTTTGGTAAAGTGGAAGAACCTGCCTATGGAGGATGCAACTTGGGAAAGTGATGAGATATTGCAGCATCCTAGTTTGCGATTGCTTGAGGACAAGCAATCTTGGGGAGGGCGGACTGTAATGTCCCCGTCTCAAACCTGATCATTCATGTGACCGTTGGCCTTTTTAAACCCGAAGGCTAGTTGGAAGATAAAATTAGGGTTTCCTATTTTTGAGGAGGTCATTGCTCGAGATGGAGGATTCAATGGCGGATTCTTTGGGTTTTCAGAGAGCTTCGCATGGTATGATCATCTCAGCATTCAGAGCACTTTTTGGAATTTACTATTTTTAGTAAATTCTATTTTTGGCAGCTTTCCAGTGAGTTCAGCTCGGTTGACTTCCAGTTTCAGTTGGGTCAGATGTCTTGCTCAGTTTTGGCTTCAGGGCACATTCAGAAGGATAAATTAAGTCAGTTAATTTAAAGGGTCATGTTTAAATGTTATATTTTAACGTTGACCCCTTGGCTTAGACTTAATGACTTAATGTTGTTTTTAAAAGTGGGTCCTTGAGGGTGGCGCCCTCATTAAGAGATGATTTAATTATTCCCTAAGTCAAAGCAAGGTTATGAGGGGCGCATATTTCAAAGTGTGATATTTAATTAAAATGTCAAATCTAAAGCTTTGAAGGAAAAGTACGCCCATCCTTGAGGAGATTGGGTTTTGACCTAAAAGCAGATTTTAGGGTTTTGCGAAGTCAACGGAAGAATTATAAAGGGGAGTCTTGGTGCATCATTTCTGCATCTTTGGACGACTATACTGTTATGCTGCCGGATTGGCTCTGGGACTGCTTCGAGGAATGAAGGCCTCCTAGCTTGGGCATCTCTTCTCGTTTGTAAGACAACGACTAGTGATGATTATTAGTCTAGTTTGTGAGTACTTTGGAGTTCGTGCATTGTAATCAGCATTCATCCATTTAGGATCAGTTTGAGCATATTAGAGTTTTCTGTTTTCAGCATCTTAGCTTTAGCAGATCCGTTGTTTTTATTCCTAAATCCAAAAATACAAAAATATATCTTATGGGTATTGCATAAATTCATTGGTCTAGACTAGGCGCCTCAATGTGCAAGGTTGTAGATTTTTTGGAGCATTGTCTGATTTTATAAATGAAAATCGCCCCTGTACTGGGCCGTACCATCTGCAGTCTCTTGGGATTCGTGCCTTTAAATATAAGCTGGTCTTTTGTCCTATTTCTTGTTCCTAGGCTGAACGCCACCATCCTACTTGTGCTTTGCATTCAATATTAGGTTGTTTGATTGAGTTTTAAGGGAGATACGAGCTTTCCAAGAAATATCTATGTGCTGTTTCTATGATGTAAACACAGGTCTGTCAAACAGATTGACGAAATCTGCATCTTGTCCTTGACGGGTGTGAAGGGATCTTAAGGTCTTGCGGCATACTTCATCGTGGGTGGTCAAGCTTGAAACGAGGTTGGATCTATTAATTAATATCTTCATTTTCAGTTTCATTTCTCAGCAAAGGAACGCTTTAATATTATTGCAAGCTTCACATATGTTGATTTGTAATTGATAGCAAGTTGTCATCTTCAAATTGTATGCTGGCAGTAGTACTGACAGTCTTTAGATCCTTGCTTATCAGATTGTAGTGTTCTTTCTTTCAGCATTTGTTATTGTATGTAATCCATCTCCGCCCTATGGTCGCTACTTACCCACTCGGGGTCAGCAAGCACATTCTGGGTGTTGAGTGTTTCAATTTTCAGTAGTCCTTTTCAAGCATTGCTTTGTATTCACTCCGTCATATGGTCGCCCCTCACTCCGCATTGGATTGGGTAGCACATACTTGACGTTGAGTTCTTTCCTGCATTTAGAATAGGAAGATCCTCTGACCAATGCTCGCCATCATCGGCGCCATTCTGGTTAGAGTTGCTTTCTTGCACGTTTTGGTTTTCTCCGCTAACCTTAACGGGTGCACTGCTTGTAATTTATAAATTGAAAAACGAAAAAATTTGGCTCGGAATATTTCAGGTTCTCCCTTTTGTTCGACTATGGTATCCTCGTTTTTGTTCAGTCTAGGTGGTTTCACAAAACCACTTCTACAAAAGCGTGCTATGTGACTATAATTGTTGCAATTGTAACATGTAACATTGTAATCCACTAAAAGAACATATTAGGGATTCAAAGGCAGCAATTAGTGGAATGACTTCTCTTATATATCTTGTCTCATCATGAGACACAACCCTTCATTGTACTCTTGAGACTTTTGGTTAAAACTAATCTTTATTTAATTAATTAATTTCTTTGTCATGTAAGAAGTGCTTCATAATATATCTTTTATTCATTCCCTTATTGATATTTGATTCAATCCTTTATTGAATTCAATTTATTTCATCATTGATACATGATTCAATTTATTATTGATATATCTTTTGTTGATCCACTCACACACTTCATCTTTTACCCACTCTTCTTAATCTGATTTTACTTGGTCTTCAAACATTGATTAGTGAGCTTTGGGCTTTTTCCATCATACAATTTCTTCTATTGACAATTTTTTCTTCTCACCTTTCACATCAATGACAATATTCTAACAGATATATAGAGAGTTTGGTGAATGAAGGAGGTTCCTAGTACACAAGTTGCTAGGTATAGGGCTGGAGAGTTTCCAAGAAACAGATTTAATAAATTACATTATAACTTTAAAATTATTTATCCATTCAAATGAAACACTTAACTACTCTAATGGTGAATCAATAAAATAAATATATGATAAAATAAATTCATTAAATTCTCAAAAGAAATCTTAGACGGATTTTCTCGACTCCTTGAACTTTTAGGCCAAATTCCAAGGCATAACTCAAGCCTTGTGTGTGTGTGTGTGTGTGTGTATACTCCTAAATGATCTTGATTTCATTACATTTCCATTGGGTAGGTGTAGTCTTTTGTGAGTGACTCAAGATCTGTTTGATCACAATGAGTCTAAGTCTTTGCCTAAAAATTGTACCTATCCTGATAGATGCCTATATTGTTTGAATAGAGTCCTATCCTAGATGGAAAGAGAAATACCTATTCCATATGGATAGATGCCTATCTTGTATGGATAGATGCTTGTATTGTATGGAAAAATGCCTATCCTGTATGTATAGAAGTACTTGAGTGTATAAATGAATGTACACTCAATAAATTTTCGTTGAATGTTTTTCAAGAAAAAAAATTATTGACACATTTGGGGTACAACTTGAGGGTTGTTACAATCATTACACTCCCTAGCCTTAGTATCTTCCAAAGCAACTGTAAGTTTGTAACAATAGTGTGACCCCATAACCCATTACTAGTGTTTCATGGGGACACGCTCCCCCTCCCCCCCCCCCGGCGCCCAACCAAAACCTCGTGTTTCTGAGACTGGAATGGCTTGAAGTCTTGGGGACTTGGGGGGCATGTTCCCTTGCTACCCCCAACACCAATGTTGCCATGTCTACAACGTAGCTGTGATGTCCCCTTCTAATTAGATACCTGTACATCAATGGATTAGCCTATTATGTCGACCCTCGTAGCTAATGGTTTTGAATAGAGGGTCCCTTGTGACAGTCACTTGATAGTCAAAATGCAGTGTTGATCCCCCCAGAATTCAGTGACAGGGTAAATTGTGGCATTTGGCTTGTTGAAGGTGATTAATGATGATATTATCTCCTATTTCACCATCTTTGGCCTAGGGGACCATGTGTCTTTAAAATGAAGGGGTCACTTTATATTTATCTGTTACTATTCATTCATAAAGTGAAAAATGTTATAACTTAAGTGAATAGTGTTCACTTTAATGAATAGTGTTTTCAAGGCAAAAACATATAACTTGAAGGGAAAACTTCGACCCTCTTCATGCATTGGTTATTTTGCTTCATTGACTTGTGAGTTCGGCTTTGGAGGAGGGAGGCTAGGGTTTCCTGATTTCTTGCAGTGGGTAAGCCTAGAGGGGGCTTGGTTTTTCGTTTGGAGCTGCTTGAGGGTGTGAAACACCACCTTAAGGTTGCTGGTCATTTTTTCGATGCTTCATTTGGAGACATAAGTGGTTGTTTGCAAGTTATTCGAGCTATTTTCTGAGTGGATTTTGGCTGCCATAGACTCCAATTTCGTTTGCACAGGAGCTGCTTGCTTTTTGAGAGTTTTGGGGCTGTTTTGAAGAGCTACAGCCAGCCGCCCCTCTCTTGAGGGTTTATTCAGCAAAAGAAAACAAAACGCCTCTTCTAAGAGGCTGCAACTTCACCAAAAGGGGGCGCCCTTGTCCAAGGAAGCTTCCCATTCTAGATTTTGGTGGGAGAAGTTTGGCTTTCGAAAGTAGTGTGCATTTCATTGGGGTTTGGTACTGTAGCATGTTACTATTCACAGAGCTATATGGCTGTAAGTTAAAGTATGGTATAAGATATATTTAGCTTAAAATCTAATGTAAGTTATCTATTGTATGTATCTTATCATGTAATGAAGAAATCATATTTGGCCACTAAACTAAGCAATTTACGCAAGGTTATCTCAGTAGTTTATTTTATTTGAAGTTTCCATTGTATGTATATGCTTGTTGGTACCTTTTGAGCATTATTGGCAAACAAACTCAAAAACAAGGAGGAAATAAAAACTAAAAAACAAAAATCAGACCTACAAAACTCAGTGAAAACAAATCAGCAAAGTGGTGGAACACTACAATAGCCAAGACGCTAGGGACTCCAAGACGTCCCTGAGACGTTCAAGGGACTCGTAAGAGTCTCTTGACCGTCTTGGGGATGCCTAGGAGTCTTCTTTGGCCAAACAACCAAAAAACAATTAAAAAAAAATCAAATTTTTCTTTGAACTTTGTGCCCAAGGTTGAACCCTAATGGCCTATGGGCTCCACCCAAACCCTACAAACTCTATAAAACTGCCTCCTATCCTCATTTTAATTCACAAAAACAAATCAACAAGAAGCTAATAGTGTGAGTGTTAGAGTGAGCTGCAAGTTTAAGGTGAAATAGTGAGAATGAAGAGCAAAGGGTTGAAGAGGATCACGAAGAAGAGCAAGAAGAGGAATGACATTAAGTTGATGTTTGCTTCAAAATTCAAATATTTAAAACTAATTTGCCAAAGTTTCATTTGTAATTCTTATACATTTTTTAATAACTATTTTTTCAAGTACTATGTGTATTTCAGCGCCGCCCCCCATTGCCACCCCGCCACTGTCCCCTCGCCATCCCCATGTTGTCCTCAAACTTAGACCCTTGGTCTCCCGTTCCCCGAAACCCACCCCCACGTCCCCGCATCCCCCCATCAGGAAACTCCGTCGAACTATGCCCATAACCTTATTTTGTTGCAATATATCTATTGTTTCTGAATCCAAGGTTTGACATTACAATAATAGAATTTGTATGCAGCATGAATTCACCAATCTATTTTACAATTCATGTTCCAATTCTAGATACTTTCTAGTATGCTAACTTTAAGTTAGTCTAGTCAAAGTCTTCATCCTTGAAAACTTTTTGCATTTCTGCAAATGAATATGTTTTCATTCATAAACAACTTTTAAAAAAGGGAGTACTTGATTTGTTGGCGATTTTTGTCATGCCCCCAAAAAAGAACAAACCATGAATTAAAATATTAATAATGATGCTATGCTACCCGACCCAGACCTTACACAGCAGTGCTTAAATCTTCTTTGTTGGCCGACCATTACACTGACGCCACTTTGAAACAAAAATTTAATTTAATTTACTATTCACGGCCAACCATCCATAGTCTAAGTCCCAAGATCATAGGCAACGATATGTGAAGAATAAGGCAAAGTTAATATTAATGAAGGCCGACCCATTAAGACAATCAGTGATGAAATATAGAGGCCAACCTAGGAAAGAAAAATATTAAATGGCAGTGGTCAATGAAAAATAGGGACGACTAAGCATAATTAATATTATTAAGGGCACCGGTCACCCAAACAAACAGGTAAATAAATAAGTTTTAAACCATAAAAGGCAGCGCTTGATTTATGAAGGGATGTATCCCTTGCAAGGTAAAAGCCTCAATGAAGAGGTGTGTGTCTCTCTCATTTGAGGATATATAAAGGAGTTCAGATTATGTGCAAAAGGGCATCAAGGAATCAGATTCAAAAGGAACATCGATCCTCATAAGAGGGAAAATAGCATCCAGCAATAAAATAGATAGATCGAACCAAGGAGCAGAAGTACTTATCCAAAAAGAGCAGTAATCAGCATCCCAAGAAGGAAGCAGTATAAAAATTAGATCTGTCTAAATCGCAACAGCAGTCTGAGATATATATATAATTTGCAATAATTCTACTTTCTACAAGAATAGTCGTATGAATAATAGAATCAATAATTGTGGTGTGATAATGTGAAATGCATATTCAAAATCATTAATCTATCTATAACCCAGCAAGCAATCATGTGGAGGAGAAGAGGAAATGCAAGGAAGGGGAGCAGATACGAGACCACCGTCTAAGTAGACCACCCCATGCCGGATGTCCAATGTGGCTGCCGCTTGGGGCCAAGAGGGTGAGTGTCTGCTCTTGGGCTTTAGATAGGAGGATTTCTATGTTGGAAATATTGTCATTGATGTCAATACAGTAATGAAGATGTAAGGCCAGATGTTAAATAACTTTTATGAGAAAAAGAGAGAGGTTGTAGAGCATTCAAAGTCATAGAGAAAAATGTGAATGCTGTGATTGTCACAGGCTGCATCACACTTCTGTTCTACATCAGATTCATAAAGTCTGAAAGAAAAGACAATGTCAGTAATCATACCATTAGTAAAGGATGTGATAATGACATCAATAAGTCAAGACTATGGTTTAGAATTTCTATTACGGATCTGGACAGAATAATAAGAAGACTATTGTCATTAAGGACGCGAAGATAATACTCAGTTAGATTGTCACTTTGAAGATTGCTCAGATTTGTTAACGATCAGTTTGTTAATATTTAGTTCATCACAAAATGTCATGAGGAGTTTCAAATATGGTGAAGGGAGATTTGAAATAAACCATGAAAAGAAAAGTTTGAAGGATAACAAACAAATTATATTAAATGGCGGAAGAGACAAAAAGTCTCGACAATACTTAGTATGATCATTTTCAAAGATCTCCACGAATATAACAGATATATTTATTGAAGAATGGAATGATCAATTTGTTGGTCTACGGCTTATCTAGCATCCGCGTCGGGCATAAAATATTCTATACACACGAAGCCTTCATTATCAAGGATACACGAAGATTTAATTAAGTAAATCATCAATATCACTAATATTGTGTGCTGCCACATCCCGTGAAGTGAATGTAGAAGGTGCCTTGTAGAAGATAGCCGAAGGGTGTTTTCCGCCGCTTGAGATTATGGAGGTAAAATATATTACATGGCAAAGACAATGCGTTGAAAGAAAACAATGATTTATGTAATGCAACAAATCGATGATTTGTTTAGAATATGTGGTGGTTTGTTAAGAAGAGGCGAAATTGTCAAGGACGTGTTTTAGAAAAGATGTGTTTAAAGAAAGACTAATGCGTATGTTGTAGAAAGGACGTGTTTAAGAAAGGTTCATGTGAATTCAAAGAGACACGTACTCTGAAAATTATGACATCTTTTTGTAAGGGCGTGGGTTTTATTCACTTAGCCAAACATCCTCTATAATAATAAAATATTAATCTACTTTATGAAAAGACGGGTTTGTGATTATTTTGAAAGGACGTGTTCTTTTCTTGAAGAGAAATCAGCCATTCCAAGCAGATGCGATCTGTTTATCATGAACAGATTTAATAAATCAAAACAAACATTCAATTGGTGATTTAAGGAGAGACGGCTTTTTGAGAAAGCTATGTGAACAAACAGCATGATCATTCATTAAGTGTTGCAACCCTTGAGTAATTTATATATGTGGCATCAAATCATTTTTGAGAAGTGCGGTTGTGTAAGTGAAAAGTCTAAATCTGAAGTTCTATCTTCTTGTGTGGGCTAAGTGTGAGATCATTCATCACCAAGGCAGATTGGAGGATAGGGATAGTGCAGGTCAAATAGAAGGCATCTTGCAACCATCAAGTCAAGGTTGGTGCCTTGCATTAGGGGCTGGTGCTCCTTGTAGGTTGGTGCCTACTAAATAATTAAGAGGTTTGGAGTCCCTTGTAGGTTGCAGCCTACTAAATCATCTTCTTTGTAAAACAAGTAGGTTGGTGCCTACTTCCACTTGTAAAAGTCATTTAAAGTTTTCAATAAATTTGTGTCAACTTGTGTAAATTGATTCATATCAAAGGTTGATGTTGATAAGAGTTTAAGTTCGTTTAGAAGGTTGTAAAAGTTGATTGTAATAAGTTTGAAAAGATTGAGAATTGAAAGTTTGATTGATTTACTGATTCACCCACCCCCCCTCTCAGTAAATCTTTGTGCTCTTCATTCTAGGCACCCTATTGCAATTTGCTTTCCAACATCTACGATGGTTGATTGTTGGAGAAATCACAATTCATAAGAGGATGAATAAGGAGATATAAATAGGGAGGGCAGATACAAGCATCCTACTAGGTAGACTTAACCCCATGCTGGATATCCAACATGCCTGCCACTTGGGGCCAAGAGGGTGGGTGTCCGCTCTTGGGCTTAGTATAAATGTAACATGGCTGATTGTTTGCCTTGGGCCAACCTATCATGCTCCCTCATTCAAACCTATTGTGATGGAAATACTAAAAATAAGTATAAATGTAACATGGCTTATCTAATAAGTTATGATGATTTTACCTATTTGTACTCATATGTGTGATTATTAACCCTAATAGAAATAATTGGATTTATGAATTATATCTACCTATGCAATATTGTTTGATATGATTGCAGGATCTAATTCAGGATTTATCTTGTTAAAAGGCATTTAATTAGTAAGTTATATCTCTAGCTATCTAGCAATTCTTATCTTAATGGAATTTGTGATTCTAGGGCAGATTCTAGGGTAATTGCCAAATAGGGGACATGACAATTTTTGTTTTGTAAGATTAAAATTTTATGCTTGAGATATGAAGCAATCTAGCATTATCTTTCTTAATCCTGTCTATCCTTGTGAGGGAATTTCTTAAGCAAGACTTATTTTATATAATGGAAGTATGAAAATACAAAAAAATGAATAGTACCTGTCTTGCAAATGCTCTAATTGTTGAGGCACCATCAAGTGCTTCTGTAAAAGATGTATAAATTGGTGAGCGAGACACACTATCCAATCTTCGCAGCTCACGTGATGTAGCTCTATAATAAACCTGAAATGAACATGCAAAGTATAGAAGGATAAGACCTTAGTCGAACATCTCTCTTACCATTAATTTGACTCAGATTATCATATTCGAATTTTTCTATGGATGGTTAAGACCTTAGTCGAACATCTCTGTTACCATTAATTTGACTCAGATTATCATATTTGAATTTTTCTATGGATAGTTAAGACCTTAGTCGAACATCTCTCTTACCATTAATTTGAATCAGATTATCATATTTGAATTTTTCGCATGATATTATACTGAGAAAGAGAGTAAGAGTATCTTCTACTCACATAAGGTAAATATACAAGGGTGCAACTTTTGGAGTTAATCTTGTGCAAAATGAACTACCTATATACTCTATTCAAAATTTATGTAGTTAAGAAACAAATCCAAACAATTTTTCATTTACAGGTGTCTCAATCTGTTTTTATGGTATGTGATTTGCTAATTATTTTGGAGAAAATTATAAGGAAGCTTTGGGAGTCCTAATTGTGAGTCTGCAAAAACATGTATATTTTTCAAGTTTATCTTATTAAAGATGACACCATGAAGATTTTACAATGACTTGCTAAGATTTGCAGATGTTCTAGAAGTCTAATTAGTGGCACAGTAACTAGTGACAGAAATTTAAATAATATTCTGTAGAAAAATTTAACCATGAATTAGAAATTTGCGAATAGCCACAATTATCAGAAGCACATCAAATGAAAAACACAGAAACACATAAAATAGTCACCCAGCAAGCCTTTTCATGGTAGCACTAAATGAAAAAATGTACCAGCATGAGGAAAATCAGAAGAAAAGTAACTTGAAAGACAAAAAGCACCCAAGACACTTTTTAAGTGACAATACTTACCCAAATGTGTGCCTAGCTGTCTAAATGCGATTTAAGTAGCATGAGTGATCAAAACAGGTGCTTAAGACTTGTACTTTAAACTTTCAATAACAAAGATTAAGTATAAGCACACCTAGCAGACAGATCAGACAATTTAAGTAGTAGAAACTGCCATATGAGGTTCCTGATAGGTCTTGGACAGACATTGAGTGACATAAAAAGCATAAAAGGGAACCTAAAGGCAGTTTAAGTGGCAGAACTATCCAAAGCATGCACCTGATGTATCTTGTAAAGATAAAGTGACATGGATGCATGATTTGACCATCTGATAGGTAAAGGAAAACCTATTACTGGCAGTTGTAACATAATGGGCCCCTCGCTTGAAGTTTAAGTGACAATCATGTTGTTAGGGCACACCTGGATTCCTTTCAAGTGACAACCATCCTAATTGCATGCTTGGGTATTAGGGATACCTTTCAAGTGACATGAATGGCGAAACATAAGCATCTGGGCCAGGTTTACCATTTGAGTGACAAATGTGCATAAAGGGTATACTTGGAAGATGAAAATGTGTCTTTCAAGTGGCAAGAGTGATACTAGGGATGACATAGAGGGCAGAAACTGTTACAATCAGGATATTATATAATATACAATAGTTGTCAACTTGAGTATGTTTCCAAAGAAACCCTTCAAGCTAATCTATGTAAATACCAAAGAAAATTGGCAAGGGATGTAATGTCCCCATTTTAGCCATATGCTCTTCTGTGTCTGATAGCCTATTTCTGGAAGCCTGTAGGCCAATCAGAAACTGAAATTAGGGTTTCCACTTTCGGAGGAGGTTTTGAAGGCTTGCATGCGAGATTTTCTGATGCATGTCTGGTGGAGCTTTCTAGGTTTTTGGAGACCTTCGGGATGTGATAACATGCATGACAAGATAATGACTTGCTTTTTTGGCTGATTTCTTGGTAGCCTTGGAGGCTTGCATGTTGATGTTTTGCAGATTGGATTCTAGATTCCTTTTGGGTTTTCAGAGAGCTTCACGGTGAGGTGACATGCAATTGAAACAAAGGACATTTCCCGAACTTACTATTTTTAGTAAGTTGCAACAGCTGCTCAAAATGTGGAGAAAATGTGTTCGGAACAATTTACTATTTTTAGCAGTATGCTATTTCTAGTAAGTACTATTCTTGGCAATGTTATTTTTAGCAACAATTCAGTGCAGTGGCTATTTCTGGCAGGTCAGCTTGTGTAGTTTGGTCTCCAACAATCTTGGAGCCTGATTTGGCAAGTTTGGTGACCCAAGAGATTTCATAATTTGATGAAATTATTTCCTATGTTAAAAGGACGACTTTATAAGGGAAATAATTCAGTTGCAAATAATAAGGGAAATATGTGCTAAGGCAAAAACGGGACGCCTAGCATAGGAGTCATTTAAGTTTTATTAAATATTTCACTTAAATCTTTTAGTGAAATATTTGCAAGTTGTAAAATATTCCTCTTAAGTCTACCTTGGATGCCTAGTCTTGGAGGCTTGTGACGATTAAATGAAAATGCAAATACAAGAGAATGTGAGTTTCATTTGGGGCGTCCCTTTTGGAGGGAAAAGTGGTTTTGAATTTTTGGGTGAAAGTGCTATATATACAGGGCCTTGCTCTCTCATTTTCATCTATTGTTGCTAATATACAGTTATGCTATTGAAATGCTTTCAGAGCTTGCTTTGAGGAATGCCTACCTCCTAGTTCTTTCTCTTGGTTCCGTGCTTGAAAGATAGCACCTAGCTGAGTTTTCAGAGACTGCTTTTCATTCAGACTAGCAGACAGAGCATCAAGGTTGAAGATTTAGAGTTTTATCAATTTTGCTTTGCTGGTTGGGGTTTTGGCTGTAGTAATTTTTAATTCATATGTCATTGTACGATTTTTAGTTGCTTTTGGGTAGTCTCTAATTCTCATTCAATGCCCTAAGCGCCACCTTTTGCAAAGTTTTAAGTTTTATTAAATAGGAGTCATTTAAGTTTTATTAAATATTTCACTTAAATCTTTTAGTGAAATATTTGCAAGTTGTAAAATATTCCTCTGAAGTCTACCTTGGATGCCTAGTCTTGGAGGCTTGTGATGATTAAATGAAAATGCAAATACAAGAGAATGTGAGTTTCATTTGGGGCGTCCCTTTTGGAGGGAAAAGTGGTTTTGAATTTTTGGGTGAAAGTGCTATATATACAGGGCCTTGCTCTCTCATTTTCATCTATTGTTGCTAATATACAGTTATGCTGTTGAAATGCTTTCAGAGCTTGCTTCGAAGAATGCCTACCTCCTAGTTCTTTCTCTTGGTTCCATGCTTGAAAGATAGCACCTAGCTGAGTTTTCAGAGACTGCTTCTCATTCAGACTAGCAGACAGAGCATCAAGGTTGAAGATTTAGAGTTTTATCAGTTTTGCTTTGCTGGTTGGGGTTTTGGCTGTAGTAGTTTTTAATTCATGTCATTGTACGATTTTTAGTTGCTTTTGGGTAGTCTCTAATTCTCATTCAATGCCCTAAGCGCCACCTTTTGCAAAGTTTCAGATTTTTCTGTAGAATCTTCAATTTTATCTTGCAGGTTGAACTTCCTTGGGAGTCATGCCATGCTTGGAGTGTATTGGAACTTGTGCAATAAACATTAGTTGGAGTTGGGTGTTGTTTCACAACCTTGCATGGGTCACCATCATTCTTAGAGTCCTTTGCATCTTGTCATGTTAATGGGAAGAGTATTGTTTGAGTTTTGGGCATTCTTGAGTGATCTTAGCTTGCTGGTCTAGATTATCTGTTTGCTGGTTTTATATCAGATTTATAGAAGTTCTGGTTTTGGGCTTGATTTCATAGCTGGGAGGTCATGTGAAGTTTGGGAGACATTTAATATCATTTGCAGCTTCTTGGATAGCTCTAATACTTGTTTACTTGCAGATTCACTCAAATTGTAAAGCTATTTCAGTAGTACTGATCAGCTCTTTCACATTTCTGTTTTTTATATTGTATTTTGTTGTACCCAAACCAAATTTTTTGCTTCATCAAGGCATTTTGCATAAAATAGTCTAAATCTTGCTAAATGAATGTAAAATACAGTTTTGGGCAATATCAAGCATGGAGTTTTTGTCAATATTTTGTTAGTCAAAGTCAGTTTTATTGATCAGAACCTGAAGCAGAGACTCAGAATGGAGCTTTTCACGATGGAGGAGCATCTCACGACAACATTTCATGTTGCACATGGTCATTTCAGTGGTCAAAACAGAGTTTTCAAAGGTTAAAATATGAAGTTTTTCAGAGGAAAAACAAAAAAGCGCACCTGTAGACCAGGGGCGCCCTTCTTTTTGAAGGTCAAGATTTTGTTGAAAATGCTCATACATACAATTCATTTCTTCAGAATTGGTCTGGCTATCCAATGAGCTATCCAGCAAAGCTTTCCGAGACCCGCAGTTCTGGCAACCAGCGACAGAAGTTGAAATTCCCAAAGTTCCAGATATGAGAAAATTGTTCTTTTCCAGCAAAAGCGCGCCTGTAGCTTGAGGGCGCCCATCTTAAAGGGGGGGTGGATCTTGGTATTTCTGGAAACTCATGCAGTCAATCTCTTCTTGACTAGTTCGCTCGTCCAACGAGCTATCAAACGCAGTCATCCGAGTCTCAGAGCTCCGGCAGCCGACGTCTAAAGATGGGCTTATAATGAAATTTTCACATCTCAGAGCTTCTTCGTTGTGTTTCCAGGGCAACTACAGCTCAGGGGCGCTGGTTAAAATGACCCTTAAGATGGCCAAATTTGCAGACGAAGTCTTCCTGACATCAGTACTACTCTAGTCCAGCTTCGCATTGCATCATCCTGCCTGTCAATCCGACGTTCCAGGTGATCGTAGCAGAGGTTCTACCAAGCACGTAATTTCACGGGCGAACCAACATAAAATTTTCATTGTATTTCTACAGTCCAAAGGCGCCTAGCCTTTAGGCCTGTCAGATGAGGTCGTTCGCGTTCGAAGTCTTCACGAGACTTGAGCGTAATTACTTTATCTATTCAACGAGCCCAGTCGTCAGCCTTCGGGATTTGGCAAACGCTCGTACGTGCGAGGTCTTTGGCGAAATGCTGAAAAGTGAAGACATCCGGAAAATGGCCAAGTATGGAGTGGATATTTTAAATAAAATACGCACTGGCATTTTTGAGGTCTTAAAAGCAGTTTTCTTGCTTTGTCACCTCTAGAGACGTCTCTTGTAGATCCTTCTGGCTGTCCGTTAAAACAAACGTGGCTCAAATCGGGTTATCCCAACTCCAGATATCAGAGGTCAAAATAGGGCATCTGGTTGAGAGTTCAACTTTCGTCAAAATGGTGTCAGTGCAACTGTGGCTCAGGCGCGCTTTTACTTTTGAGGCCCTTAATGCCTTTTTCAGATGCCTTGTGTATATTCGTTGGATACAAAATGTCTCCAGTCATGCAGTGAGCTTGGTTGCCTGTCAGCAGGGTTCACCGTTCGCCGTCAGCAACCGTTTTAAGTGTTAGATGGCAGTTTAGGAAAATGGTTAAGTCTGGAACCCGTAAATGAATTTAATCAAGGGCGCCTAATTTTTCAGGGTGTTAAATGATGGATTTTGCAATAGTGTCTCCCAGCAGACATTTCTTCCTTGTTCAGTAGGCTTTCCGATGAATTCTCCAGCTCGGTCTCAGCATCTCTTGGTCACCCGGAAAACAGTGGCGAAGATGGCCAGTCATAACTTTGTCACCGGCTATAAAATAGGAAGTTAATACAAAGTGCAATATCTTGAGCAAATGGACGCCTATGAGCTCAGATGATGACTTTTTGGAATCGGTGAAGTCTAATGGTGAATCCTAAAGCTTCATTCGAATTGTCAACTGAAGTTAAATAATATTTAATATTTATTTTGCATATTTTGGCATTAAAATGGCGAATCTCTAAAATTGATGCCTTTGCAAATTGCATGATGAATATTAATTTATTATTATTTATTTCCGGACTCAGTGTCAATATCAGTGTAACTGAAAGGGGTCCAATCAGAAGCCTTCTATTTTCAGCTAAGGTTTTAAATCTTGCAGTCAACAAGTTGGTGCGAATTTTCTCTTATTTAAACATGGCACCTTCATTTATTTTTCACCAAGCTTCAAGAGAAATTCGTATTTTTAAAGAGAAATCCATATTTTCAAACAAAATTCGTTTTTCTTCAAGCCAAAGGCGTGTTTTTCAAGAAAAATTCATATTTCTTCAAAGCAAAGACGTATCTTCAAGGAAAATTCGTAATTCTCAAGTAAAGGCGAATTTTAGCAATCAAAGGCGAATTCATCATCAGTTCACAAAGGCGATTTCATCAAACACTTCTTTTTGCAGGTTAAAGTTCACATTCATCAGCAAATTTGAAGAATAGGGGCGATTTTCACAAAAGAAAGAGCTTATTAAAAATGTCTTTTTCCTCCTTGTTTCTTAAATTTCTCTCAGTTTTCAATTCGCATGTTCTTGAAATTGGCAAAATTCGACAAGTCTCAACATTTGGATCATTTCTATATAGCTTCCTAGAATTAAAATCGTGCGTTTGATTTTTCAGGAATTTTTAACTTCAGAACATTCGTTCTTGAGTTTCTAATTTTCTCAACTGAAAACTCTTTGCATGGTCGAGTAGAAGTCAGATTTTTGCATTTCTAACGTTCTGGGTTGTCTTAGAATCTTTTTTCTGGACAAAACCCATATCTCAGATTTTTCGCTGAAAATTGACCTTCGATAGGCTATTTTTAGCCTCAGCAGGGTATTTTTAGCTTTCCAGAAATCTTGTCAGAACATAGTCAAGTTCACAGTCAACAGGTGAGTTTTTCAGAGTACAGTACACATAGACTGAATTCAAGACCAAATCGGTCTTAATTCATGATTTCGTTAGAAAAGCTGAGACCGATTTGTATCAAGCTGCAGAGGAGATGTTGGCCATCACTTCAGTTACGGAGCCGTGTGATGTCCCCTCGCTAGACAGTTCTCGGGAACAGTGTGTTAGCCCGTTATTGGACCCTTGTGGGCTAGCTGGATTGGTTAGAGGGTCAGTGGTACTTTCTGGAGAGGTTGATTGTTCTTGTTTTCAGAGGCCAGTGATTGGATCACAGCGAGCGTTGGCATTTCAGGAGTCCACAGCTTCTGACGGCACAGGAATATTCAGAGTTTTGAGCGAGTTATGAATTTTTAAGTGATTAAGTTAATTATTTAACTTAATGCCTTTTATTAAAGTCACATCGACTTTAATATATTTTATATCACTTAAATTATTCTAAAAGGTGATTTAATATTTTAATGACTTAAAATATTAAAGTGCGCTCAAGTATTAAGTCTTGACTATTGAAAAGGACTTAATAAAATATTAAAAGATTTAAATGATTGCTAAATGGCGTATCTTCTTGGAAATGCGTGCCATTTAGGTATAAAGCAATCTTTGGCAATAGAACCTCATCTTTGACAATTTCACTTTGCCTTGTGCTATTTTTTCCTGTGCATTCTCCTGTGACCAGGGTTTGAACAATTTGTCCATTGAGGAACGATAACTCTTCAGTGTTGAGTGCTTTTGAGGCTGTGAAAGATCAGCTGAATCAGTACAGTTGAGAGCTTCACACAGAGGTTCTACAGGCTTTAAACAGAGACTTATTATTCAGTATTCAGTATTGGCAATACAGAAGAGGGTTTCTTCATTCAAAGGCGCTACCTTCATCAAATATGTGGTTCCAACAGAATCATTACATCACTTTCTCTTGGCCGTACATTTACATTGAATTTTGTGCTTCCTGGAGGAGGGCGTGTGAAGCTAGAAGCTAGGGCGCTTCCTTTTTGGCACTTCTTTGAGCTTCATCATGGGCGGCTGCTATTAGCAACTCATTGTATCTAATTTCTGAGTGGGAGAAGTTACTTCTGGAGGCTAGGCGTGCTATTTTGCTTGATTTCACCATTTCCGGCTGTCAAACTAGCAATTTCTTTAATTAAATAATCTGCAGATATCCTGGTATGTGTATCATTTGCAATCTATTTGTCACAGTAAAATAATGCAATTTACACTTACATTCTGAAGCAAATAGTAGTAATTTACATTTTATGAGCATTTATGATGTGCGCCCCTTCTCTTCTGTCTATCAAAAATTCTCTAAAAAACTAAATAACACCTAAAGACTTAAGAAAAATTGGGGTTTTGAGTTGAGAGCCAGCAGGGCTCATCACAAGCCGCCAAAGTTATGAGTCAGTGAAATGCTAGTTTGAGTGTGCAAAGATTGCCAAGATTGCTCAAGTTGTTGACATTTAGATGCTGATGCAGTTGACAGCCTCGTTGAGGGATTGATTGTTCGAGATCACGATCAGTAGACTTCAGTTCCTACCTCTCAGAATAGACATTTTACACAGGAGTTAAACTTGGCGTTACTTTCTCAAGTTAACTCGCTATCTTATCTCATGCATATCTATTTTGAGATTAGCTTTACACACTTGGAGTTTTATTTAGGGTTTTCCGTTAACTGATGGTAGTGTTCCAATTAACATGCTTTCAATAAGGATGTGCATGCTTGCACAATTGTCCATTTTTAGATTAGATGTTTCGGCTAACTGATGGTAGTTTTCCAGTTAGCTGTATAGTTTACTTTATTAGGGTTTAGTAATAAATCTTGCATGCATTGCAAGACTGTAGTTGACTCAAGGTGATTTTAGGGTTTCCTACACCTTTTGATGTCTATAAATAAGAGTTTTTGCTCATTTGTACATAACTTTTGCACGAGAGAGAAATATATGATGCGCCTACCTTGCCCTCAATATTGCTCGTTCTATATCTGTTCATGAGTATTTGCTATTATGATGAATTGTTATGCCACATAGGGTTTCATGCAATTATGATGGTGAATTCTTGCTTTAGTTAGATATAGTGGCTAGTTGATCGTAGATTGTATGCGTGTCTAAGCCAATGCAATTTATTATCCTAGTTGGCTATCCTTTATGTTATGTGTTCAATAAACTCGTTCAGATTGAGCTGATAGATGTGCCACCTTGCCTTCAAGTTGAGAATATGTTCTTGGTTATCGTGTGATGTGTGTGAATAATAAACTTATTTAGATTGAGCTGATAGTTGTGCCACCTTGCCTTCAAGTTGAGAATATGTACTTAGTTTATCGTGTATTGTTGTTTCCAATAA
>VDFB02353090.1:0-22058 GCA_007258455.2 Sequoia sempervirens
CACGAGGCTTTAAACAACAAAGAAAGCTTAAGCTTTATGTCACGGGTATGACCATCTGGCGTCCTATTGCTCCGGTTCAACAACCTGATCTTACACCTCCAGTTATCCAGCCAAGTTTCCAGATAATTGAAGGAGAGCAAGTGGACATTATCAGCAGCCTGAGAAGTTTCATCTTTGAGAAGAAGGAGACCCCTGCTCAGTGGAGAAACGCTGCTGCTATTCTAGACAAAGAGGAAGAGAAAGCCGATATTGCAGCCGAGAGACCTGTCTTGCCACCACCCGCGTGGGACTAGACAATCCTGGCTTACATAGTCTATACAAGGAGGAGAACAAGAACAAATCCGCTTTTCCAAGAAGATACTTTCCTTCCACATACGCATCATACAGAAGTTGGAGAATCATCCGACACAGTATTTGAATCCGACACAGTACCTGAATTCAACACCGTACCTGTGTTCGAAGAAGAAGAATCCGAAGCAATGGGTGATAACCGCAACAACGATGACAACAACAATCGCAATCGAAGAAGAGGTCCCCCGCTGCCTTGGGGTGACAATATTGGACCTTTGGCCTTAGGGGCAAATCACGAATTGCCTAAGGGGTCAAGAAAGCACTTTCCACATTTCCAAGGTGATGGAAGTCAACATCCTGATGATCATCTTTCAGCCTTTTCAACGGCTTGCGCTGTTTTGCATGTAGGTCATGAAGATGTTGCTGTTCGTCTCTTTGTTGAGACACTCGCGGGAGCTGCTGCCGAATGGTTCAATCATTTGGGGCCCGGTTGCATAACCAACTGGAATACTATGACTGAAAAGTTTCTCGCGAGGTTCAAACCAGCTGAAGATAGCCACCAGTTGTTTGCTCGACTTTCCAATTCAAAGAAGGAGGACAATGAACCAATGAGAGAGTTCGTAGCAAGGTTTAACCGCCTGGTTACTCGTCTTTCATATACACTCAATCCATCGCCTGAGATCCTGTTAAGCAGTTTCATCAATGCACTTCCATCAGAGATAGCCTTTATCATAAGATCGGCGCATGAGACGGAACTGGGAGAAGCACAACAAGGTGCAATAGAAATTGAAGACAACATGATCACTTCAGGAAAGATCGGAGGAGATGCTATTAGACCTTTGGTTCAAAGTTCTGCTGATCCATTACTTCAAAGGGTTGCAAATGAAGTAACTATTCTCAAGAGGCAATTGCCACTTCAGCCAACGCCTCTTGCTCAAGTTGCACCACCACCTGCCTTGCCCGCACCACAGCAGCCTTATCAACCTCAGCAGCCATATCAGCCAAGGAGGAATAACTTTCAGCCTTACAACAATTACAAGCCACGAGGGCCACCTCCACCAAGGCAAGCGGCCGACAATACACAAAATGCTGTGTTTTGCTCTTTTCATGATTCCACTGAACATGCCGGCGCATCTTGCCCTGAAAATGTCAGAATGAACGAGATAATGGGATATGCCGAAGCTGCACCTGCACCAAGTTTCGTTCCAACTCCAAGTTCGAATGTTGTCTTACCTCAATCGGACAACTTCGATGGCGACTCCGCAACGGGCTACTTTGAAAGTGAACCCGATTTTGAAGAACAAGAAGAAGATATTTGTCAGTACTCTCTTGCAGTTAATCCTGAGAATCATACGACTCCTGTGTTCACCAGAGCTCAACATCTGAGAGCACACAAGGAAGAAGAAGAAGAGAGGTTGAAGATATCAAAAGAAAAAGAAAGAGAAGTAGCTTCTACTTCAAATATTAAGTCTTCTCAAGAGAACATGAAAGCAGTTGCTGAAGGTTCGTCTTCAGCAAATTTTGACATTGTAGATTCATTGATGAAGAACAAAGTGCAGATTTCTCAGTTAGAGTATCTCCAAGATCATCCAGAGCAAGTGGACCGACTTCTCAAATTTGTGAAGAAAGGACCTACCAAGCAGCCCACATTGCTCGAATCATCCGTTCCGGCGGAAGACAAGCCTAAGCCCTTCTATATTTCTCTATATATAGGAGGTTACAAATTGAGCAATTGTATCATCGATTCCGGAGCTTCCGACAACGTCATGCCTCTACAAGTGATGAATGCTCTAGGACTTTCGTGCACCAAGACAAAGGACAAATGCTACTCACTGGAGTCCAAGTCGGTGCCGTTGGTCGGTCAATTAAAAGATGCTCAAGTGAGGTTGGCGGCTTGTCCTGAAAAGAAAATCATGATGACCATCCTAGTAGCTGACATTCCAGCAAGCTATGGGATGCTATTAAGCAGAAGCTTTTGCAAGGACCTCGGTGGAGAGATTCAGATGGATTGGTCTTCTGCAAATATTCCGTTAAAGAAAGGAACTTTCAAGCTGGAACCAGAACCCAAATCTCGATTTGCGGTCGTGAAGTCTCAAGATCCTCAAGCTCAAGTTCTATATCAAGAAACGGGTCTTGGTACTTACGCCATGCTGTCGGAGGTTCCTGAAGAAAGTCAAGAGGTCGCATGCATCGTAGAGAAATCAGCAGATGATCCTAAGTTGTGGACTTTGCAGTTCGATGGGAGTTGTTCCACTGCTGGTTCAGGAGCGGGAGTTGTGATAATTTCTCCTGAAGGACAATTATATCCTTTTGCATACCGCTTGCAATTTGAATGTACAAATAATACGGCGGAATATGAGGCGCTTTTACTAGGTCTCAGGAATGCAAAAGATATGGGTATCAAATACCTTAAGGTCGAAGGTGATGCGGAGCTTGTTGTAAAGCAAGTCAGAGATCAATTCAGAGTGAAAGCAGATCGTCTTCGACATTATAGAAATAGGGTGTGGAATGCAATAGATTGGTTCGAAGCATTTGATATCAAGTACATTCCACGTCTGGAAAATAGCAGAGCAGATGCCCTCGCGGTATCAGCTTCACTTTTCATGCCACATTCTGACTTTCGTCAGAATGCGTTTGCCATTGAATTAATATACAGGCCAGCTGTACCTGACAACTGTGATAATTGGCAAGTCTTTAACGATGATGAACACATTAAGGAGTTTCTTGTTATGGGAGATAATTTCAAGGAATTGTTCTTTGAAGGCAGTTCATCTACTCACAGAGAAGCAATAACAGAAGTTTCTGATACGCCAAAGATTGCTGAAGATAAAGAAGTTCCAGAAGAACCAGAATCCAGCATAATCCAGTTGAAAGGAAATAAAATTCCCAAGGGTTTAGTTTCCTTGGAGAATATTTTTGACAGGCATGATAGATACATTCAAGAGCAGAGAAATTCAAGTGACAGAACTTCTGCCGAATATCAACAAGTCAATATTGGTACAATTGACAAGCCCAAGCTTGTTAATTTAGGTACATGCTGCACGGCAGAGGAGAGCGAAAAGTTCATTTCTTTGTTCCAGCAATACCGAGATGTCTTCGCCTGGTCATATGAAGATTTAAAAGTTTTTACACCAAGAGAATTGTCTCACACAATTCCTCTTCGACCTGAAGCAAAGCCCTTCAGGCAAAAGCAAAGACACTACAATCCGCGGATTCAAGACACCATCTACGCGGAGATCCAGAAGATGGTGAATGCAAAGATCATCTTTCCGATCCATCATTCCACTTGGGTGTCGAATATAGTTCCTGTGCGCAAGAAGAACGGAGAAATCAGAATTTGCGTCGATTTCAGGAACCTGAATCAATCATCGCTTAAGGATAATTATCCTTTGCCGATCATGGAGCACACTTTACAGACGGTTACCGGTTCAGAGATGCTGTCTTTATTGGACGGTTTTTCTGGTTATAATCAAATAGCGGTGGCTGAGGAAGATCAATTCAAGACGGCGTTCACAACCCCGTGGGGTACGTTTGCCTATGAAAGAATGCCCTTCGGCCTCATCAACGCCGGTGCTACATTTCAAAGAGCCATGGATTTGGCGTTTGGTGATTTGAAGAATAAAGTAATAGTTGTCTATCTTGACGACCTCACTGTTTTCTCAAAGACACGACAAGATCACTTTTCACATCTAGGGAAAGTCTTTGAGAGATGCAGATATCATAAAATATCCTTGAATCCCAAAAAGTCTATCTTCGCGGTGACGGAAGGCAAGTTGCTTGGCCACATCGTCTCCAAGGAGGGAACTCGAATTGACCCAAGCCGGGTTGAAGCTATCCGAAGTTTGTCTCTTCCAACAAGCAGAACAGGGGTACACTCTTTCTTTGGTAAGGTAAATTTCATACGAAGATTTGTACCAGATTTTTCTGAGTTGACTAAAGATATATCTGCTATGATGAAGAAGAAGACAGTTTTCAAGTGGACGGAAGAAGGAAAGAAGGCGTTCGCAGCGATAAAAGAAGCCATCAGTCGAGCTCCAGTGCTAGTCCGTCCTGATTTTGAAAAGGAATTTATCCTTTATTGTTATGCATCAGAGTATACTCTGTCTGCCATTCTGACACAAAAGTTAAACGAAGAAACTGAATCTCCAATAGCTTTCATGAGCTGCAGTTTCAAGGACAGCGAATCAAGATACTCTCAGATTGAAAAGAATGCCTATGCGGTGGTTCGAGCTGTAAAGAATTTCAGATTCTATATCCTAAATTCTCACACCGTTGTGTATGTCACAGATCCAGCAGTAAAGAGCGTGTTAACTCAACAGGAGATGGGCTCCAAAAGAGGAAACTGGATCGCAAAGGTTCAAGAGTATGACTTGGAGATCAAGCCAACCAAACTCGTTCGCGGGAGAGGTCTTTGTCAGTTGATGGCGGAAGATGGTGATAAGAAACTTCAAGCTAAAGGGATACCTGAGATTGAACCTGAAGTTAAAGAAGACCTTCCAATGGTCTTGCTGATCGAGTCTTCGGGAGAATGGTTTACTGAGATATGGTATTACCTAACATACGGTGATTGTCCAAATCACCTGAACAAGCAACAAAGGAGAACGCTTAAGCTAAAAGCGCAGAATTATATAATCATCAGCAATGTTTTGTACAAGCGGGGCCTTGACGGAACATTCTTGTTGTGTGTTACCAAAGATCAACAACGGCGCTTGCTGGAAGCTTTCCATAATCAAGCATGCGGTGGTCACTTTTCATCAAAGGTAACAGCTTTTAAAATCTTGCGGGCTCAGTTCTTTTGGCCGACTATGTTCCGCGATGCATACGAGTGGGTACATAAATGTCAGTTGTGTCAGCAGTTTGTTGGCAAAGCAAAGTTAGCAGCCGCTCCTCTCAGGCCAGTTGTTATAGATGCTCCATTTCAGCAATGGGGTCTAGATTTTATTGGTCCTATCAACCCACGTTCCAGCAAGGGGCATATTTATGTCCTTACAGCTACTGATTATTTCACTAAGTGGGTTGAAGCCATTCCTACCAAGCGAGCTACGTCCGAGGTCGTGTGTGAATTCTTAAAGGAAAACATTGTCACACGCTTTGGAGTGCCTCGCAAAATTGTGACAGATAATGCAACATGTTTCTCGTCAGAGGAGCTAATGGAGTTCTGTTTTGATCACAGCATTACACTATCTCATTCATCAGATTATTACCCCCAGGGTAATGGACAGGCTGAATCATCAAACAAGAACATTGTCACAATCATTCGCAAGTTGGTTGATTCCAGTCAGCGAACTTGGCACAAGAAACTTTATGATGCTCTCTGGGCCGACAGAATTACTCCGAAGAGAGCCATTGGTACCTCACCCTTTATACTCCTGTATGGTACAGAAGCAATGATACCCATCACATTGGAGTTGTCCGCCTTGCAGCTGGCGACCTCAGTAGAAGATGGAGAGTTCACAGATCCTGTTCAGAAGCGTATCTTGTACCTGACTAAGCTTCAAGAAGAAAGGGAAGAGGTAGTAGATAGAATCACTCAGCACCAAGAGCGGGTGAAGAAAATTTTTGACAAGAAAGCTCGCCATCGAGATTTCGAGGTTGGAGATCAAGTCCTCTTATGGGATAAGAGACATGAGCCCAAGGGAATGCATGGGAAATTTGATTCCTTGTGGCTGGGACCTTTCACAATTCACGAGTTCGCCGGAGAGAACACTTATATTCTCTCGCGCTTGGATGGAAGTCTCCTCCCTCTACCACACAGCGGGCAGTATCTGAAGCACTTCGTCCCTCCGGGGGTGGAGTAAGTTCTCGAAATCAATCTTTGTACATATTTTTCATTGCTTTCCGTGATGTGTTTCCCCTTTCCGTGATGTTTTCGTTATGTTGTTTTCCCCTTTCCGTAACAGTCCTGTCGTGTTTTAGGTGATTAGGAGTCTTGTTTTAGGTGATTAATAGGGAAGTCCAACTATTAGGTGATTTTTAGGAAGTCCGGTAATAGGTGATTAAGGAATGTCCTGCAAATTAGGTGATTAGGAAATGATGCTGACTCCGATACCCAATGGACAAGGCACTGGTCTAAGCTCAAACTTCAGAGATTCTATGGTTCTCCTATGTCGAAAGTATCCGCCATGGTCCCCAAACAGAGCCAATGTTGTACCCCAAAATTAAAATTTTTTGTTACACTTAGACATTTTGAAGAAATGAGTAAAAATCTTGTCGAAACAGTCAAAAAGGTCAAAATTTGGGTGTGCATATTTACGGCCCGATCAGATGCGCTAGAAGCGGCTTAACCTACAAAACCGGATCTCAGTTTTTCATCCCTAAATTTTAGGAAAAGCGCTATTTTTAGAAATTTTCTCCAAAATAGTAAAAGTTTCTACTGGAGTTTCACAGGTTTCTTTGAAGCGGATGCGGCAAAATTTTCTAAAATAGAAAATTTCTAATGAAAGTTGGTCGACGGGGTCAAGGCTAATTTTGATTGGCTCAAAATAATGTGTCATTATCGAGTGCGATCCCGGAATCTTAAAATAATCCCGATTTTGCCCTCGGGTCTATTCGGCTTTGAGAAGCATGTCTGGAGTTCCGAGGTCATCAATGAAGGTCATCCGACTGCCAGGCGTTAATTTTAGCATTCAAAACTTCCAGCAGAAAGTGAAATGATGAACATGCACGAGGATCGAGGAAGAAAAGTGAAAAGTCATGAAAATTTTCTAAGTCTGCTAAGTTTGGGCGCCCCAGTTGAAGAAAGGCGCCCACCTTTTTAGGGCATCAGATGAAGAAATTAGGGTTACGGTCTCCAATGGAAGTTGCTCAGTGTTCAGTCAGCTTCGCGATGGATATCCCCGTCAGAGCATCTGATGATCCAGTCTCCGGCAAATTCAAGTCAAAGTAGAAGGTATGAAGTGAAAATCTGAAAATTGAAGTTGAATAAATTATGAATTTTTCTAAGTCTGGAGAAACTGGGCGCCCTAAGAAGAGAAAGGCGCCCAACTTTTCAAGGGTGCAAACAGAGGAATTTGCAGTCGAAGCTATAACGGGATGTCTTCAGAATTCAACTGGCTTTGCAGTGAGCTATTCAGCACGATAAACGGAGCTCGCAGTCATCAGATTCAAAAGGCTGAACAGAGGGTCCGACGAGAGGTAAAAAGAGAAATTCAAAGCAAAAGTCAAAAAGGTGAAAAATAAACTAAGTGTTGGTAAACTGGGCGCCCCCAGTCAAGATAGGCGCCCAACCTTTTGAAGGGTGAAAGTTCATTTTTGACAAAAGTGTCTCCAGAAGACCCCCCTTTATTCTCCGTCAGCTTCGCGATGAGCACAACCATCAGTCAATCCGACACCCGGAGCTCAAGATTCAACAAGGTCGCCCGAAGAAGTGAAAGACATGAATAAATTGGAAAATTTTCTAAGTCTGATGGAAGTGGGCGCCCCAGTTGAAGAAGGGCGCCCAAATTTTAAAGCCTTCAGATGATGGAATTTGCAGAAGTAGCGTCCAAGAAGGCCTCGCCAAAATCAGTCTGGCTATCCAACGAAACACTCAGACAGTCAGTCCGATCAACGTAGCTCCCGGAATCGAAGATTCACCAGAAGATCAAAGGGAGAAGGAAGAACTTGGAAATCAGAAAAAATGGCTAACACTGAAGAAGTTGGGCGCCCCTAGAAGGAAAAGCCTCCCGTGAATTCGGAGGCCGAAATCAAGTTTTTAGCCGGAGGTGCCTCCAGAACATCTTCTTCAGAATCAGTCCGGCTCCGCAGTGAACCACTCAGCTCGCCTGTCGGGTTGATCTGTCAACGAGAAATCAGTGGCGAAGTGGCATGTTAAAATGAAGAAAAGTTGAAAAAGTTGAAATTTTGGCTAACACTAGTGAAGTTGAGCGCCCCTCTTGGGGAAAGGCGCCCAAAATATCATGCCTTAGAAGATTTTTAAGAAATTTCAAATTTCAAAATTTGCTTGAGAAGAAGATGGCGTCCAATTCAAGAGGGGCTGAGATTTAGGGTTTTGAAATAAAAGCAGAAAAAAAGCAAAACCTAAAATCAAAACCTAAGTCTATTTAACACTTCTTTTCAATGTATTTTTCATTATTTTTGCAGGTAGCATCCAGAGGAGAAAGTTGGAGCAGCAAGTTTGAGAAATTTTTGTGATTAAAGAATTCATAGTTGCTGGTTTTACATCAGATTTTTCAGACCAGCAAGCATAAACCCTTGCTTTTTCAAGTTTTCTGTTCCAGAAGATCAAGTTTTTCAAGCAGGAGGCCAAGGCTTTCAATTTTTCAGTCATCTGGGTCTTTTTGCCTCTATCTTCTGAAGAATATTTCAAGAACTTCATCAAGTTGCAGCAAGTGCTTTTATCTTGCATGTCGGTGAAAACCTCGGTGCATTCAAATTTCAACCATCTGGGTCCTTTCCAATCAGTCTTTTGAAGAAAACACATATCGCAACTTTTTTGAAAACCTAGGGTTGAAACGCTTTTCAATCAAGCGTCGAGTTTTGCAAATCCAATCAAAACTGGGTCCATTTCTAGCGATATTACGAACAAAACGGATGCGGCTTTTGGGAAAAATTGGAAGAGAAATTAGGGTTTGCTGCTTTTTTCGATTAAAATTCAAGATTTTCAAAAGCGGACGATGCAGACATCTTCAGCCATCGTCATTACGAACAAAACCCATATCTCCAAAATTCTCAAAGAAATTCGTCGGATTAAAACTTTTAAAATCAGCATTCTAAAATAGAAATTGTTCAAGACTTATGCGAACGAGGCCAGTTCTGATCATTCTTGAGTTTTCTGAAATGGAGTATACTCTAATGTTTCAAGTCGAATCAGCACTTTTTCCACGATTACATCAAAACAGGCAGAGCAGGACTTGCATCATGTCAAGCGATTGTTACGACCTACTGCGCCTTGGAAGCGACAACACTTCAATCGGGAACACGGAGTCATTACGGACTCCTACTTGGCGGCGTCTATTCCTATATCAGTTGAGCCTTGAGTTAAATAAGCTTGCATTAAGCATTACAACCCGGCTACTGGGAGATCGGTCGGCCGAGATGGCGAGGTTGATTTGCAGTTTAAAGCCTGACATGGTTGAAAAGTGTTTGTCCATTCCCCCATGGCCTGAAAGTGTAACTCTTTCGAGGGATGAGTGTGAAAAGATGTGGAATATGCATAAGGACAAATACAGCAAGAAGATTGCCCAGAGATGGATGAAAGAAAAACATAAGACATTGCCCAAGAATGTCGGACGAGGGGAGTTCAAGGACGAAGTTGCCATCATCATCACTTTGCTCAACAGGGTCATTGGTTCCGAGGATGCCACCAAGTTCCAACCTTGGATGTTTTATGCCATACCTCACATTATGAAGAAAACCGAGTTTTATGATTGGCCTACTTTGATTAGTGACTGCCTACATCAACAAATAACAGAATATTTCCAGTTTCATGTATTTCACATGGTGTCATATCTAGTCTATTTGGTGGCCTATCAAGGTCAATTCAGAGGATTGAACACCGAGGGGTCATTGAGCGTTCAACACATATATAATTATTATCCTCAGCTGGAGTTCACAAAGTCGTTGCACCACTACAAAAGGGTGAGCGAGGCATTCTTGATGTACACGGTGCGTGACTTAGACAATGAATTGCACGTCCGCATCTCTTCAGTTGCTAGGGCAGCAATTGCGGAATGGGCAGATTGGTTTATACAGTTTCCTACCTTTACCTATCTCAGGGTTTATGGTTATTCAGGTGCCCCGCTAATGTTGCCAAGGTATCCGTCAGACGAGGTCATCTTCATGGAATTCTTGAGGCAAGCTCACGGTGTTCATACAGTCTTGAGAAATAGAAAGAAACCCTCTCTTCACTTTCCATTAGGATTGGGTATTTATACATGCAGGACTGCTGCAGATGCCAGGACAATTGGAGAAGAATTAGATAAATTAGGTCTCAAACCCTACAGTGAGAGGCGGTCATTTGATCCTCATGGTGTCTACGCTGGCCGGTTGGAAAAGAATTACAATCATATACCCGCGCTTGAAGATTTTTGGGCTAACTGTGCAGATGAGTTTGAAGTGCGAAGGCGTAGTTACAGCAGGTTGACTCTCCATCAGATGAAAGACTGTTTGAATGAAGACATTGAAGGACTCTCTGATGATGATGAAGATGTGCTTCTACCAATGTACACTCAGAAAAGGATCAAGGATCAGCCTCTTCCACGAGTTAATTGGGCAAACAAGGAATCTCTTTCAGTTGAAGACAGAACAAGACAAGTCATTGAGTATAGTAAGGTTTTCTTAGTGCTTAAAAGGAAGAACTCTATTCCAGTAGCAGAGCCGCCAAGGATAATTCCCTCTTCTTCTACAGCACAGTCAAAAGGAAAGGGTAAAAGTCAGTCTCAGGATGGCGTCAAAGGATGTAGATCAAATAAAAATGTAAAAATAAGGTTGGATTTCTCAGGCATAGTCATACAGGAACAGCCTACAGTTGGTGGGAAGTTCCTCTTAGCGAGCCCATACCTCCCGGGGAATGAAGCGAGGAGGAGCCGCCTTCAACACATGTTCCTGTACCTTTGACGGGTTCTTCACCAATTCACATTGATCTTGATATCGAAGATGATGAAGAGATCGCAGCAGTACCTCCTGAGGAAGTTAGTAAAGATACTACAGTGTCTTGGCTTGAGAACTCCTTAGGAAGGGTTAGGAGAAGGCCTTCATATCAAGTGAGTGTTGATGATCTCGATAATATTTATCAGGAACCTCCTAAGAAGAAGGCAAAGAAGCAAGTTCACTTTGATAGGAATCCTGATAACGAGATTGTTGTAGAGACTGCTGTGCCTCCAGAAGATAAGAATAGAGATGAGGTGAACATGGATGATTTTGTAATGGTCAAGGCTAATCTTGGTAGAAATACCAGACATGCAGATTTGAGTCTCTTCAAAGTTGTATCCGAAAACCTACATGAAAGAGTGCTTAAAGATGGAGAAGACAAGGCCGCCCTCAAGGCTGAAAATCAGCAGCTTAAGCTTTTTATTTCTAACCTTGCTCGTGGTTCTTCCCAGACAACTCAGTTGCTGCCCCAGATCTTAGAGACACCAGCTGATCACCATCAGTTAAGACAGCTGGTCATATGTGGGAAAGAGACTCAGGAGTGGATCGAGAGCTTCATTGTCAGAGGAAAGGAGATCTTGGCTCGGATGTTCCAGTTGAGAGAGAATGCTCATAAACTTCGTCAAAGCATCCAAGGATTTGAACAAACATGGGCTGAAGTAAAACCTAGGCATGAGATTATCATTGCTGATTTAGACACAGCCTACGGTTCAGCAGTTTCAAAGGAGCATAAAAGACAAATCCTTGCATGGAGAGAACGTCATGTTTTCAAAGTTAAAACCTATGAGGATATCTGAAGAATTCATCGCCTACAGGCAAAGGGTGGTTGAAGCTCTCCTTTTCATCAGTGAATTTGTCATAGAGATCCCCTCTCAGTACAGTCTTGAAGATGGTTCTTATGTCGGGCTTGAGGAGGTGCAAAATCAGTTCCAGAACGTTGTTCAAAGTTACAGCCCAGTTGGCGGAAGGATAGGTCATATTTCAGTGATGTCAGCAAAGTTCAATAAAGCGGCCAATGAGATTGAAGATTTCCTAAGATCTATTGAAGATGCCGAAGATATTCTTGAAAAGCGGTGTTTTGCTGTTGATGGTATAGATGCACCGAACCGGGACACAATCTCAAACTTCCTAGCGGATGTGATCGAGCTTTAAAGCAGCTTTCTTCTAGAAGCTTTCTTTCCCGCTTTCTTTCTATTCTTGGAATCATCCTTATCCATTCTTTGAGGATAGAAAGAAGATAAGATGTAATAGTTGGCGTTTCCCGCTTTTTCTGCTTTTTAGGGTTTTATCTTTCTAGATTTAGTAATAAAGCTTGCTTGCTGAGCAAGCCCTAGATTGTGAAAGCAAGGAGATTTTAGGGTTCCCTACTCCTCTGCTTCTCTATAAATAAGAACCTTTGCTCATTTATTTTCTTTAACCGTGCTTATGAGAACAAAACGCTGAGCCTATTGTGCCTTCTATTTGTTGCTCAAGTATTGTTCATTTGTGTTGTGATAAGCAAATTGTTGAGCCTCTTTAGCCAACAAGGAGTTAGTGGTGCTGTTTTCTATTGTGTTAGAATAAGTTTGCAAGCCTCCTTAGCTGCAATTTCTTGTTCAGGCATGTTAGAAAGGGAGTTTTGTTTTGAGATTTGAGTAATAAAATCCTTGTGAGCCTCTTTTGCCTTGGTCTAAAATCTCAGATTTCCGTTATCTATGTTATGCTTTCATGATCTTTATTTCAACTACGATTGAAGTGTGTAGGTGTTTGTTGAGAGAATTGTTAAAGTATTTTTGTCGAGAATCTGCTTGTTAATTTCTAACTTCTCTTGCTCTGCTATTACTTGAGAGGTTAGGGCGATGCTGGAGTCTAAGTTAGTGAAGTAGTTGAACTTCTTATCGAGGAAAATCTCAGCTCGCATTTTGTGTTTCTAAAAACCTTGTGCTCTAGCTGATCCAAAAAGATAGGCAACTTAGTTTTAGTTTTACTTTCTTTCAGCACCATCGACAGAGGGAGCTTCCCCTCCTAATTGGCAGTTTATCATTGCATAGCTATCCGTTTCAAATCCATTCGAGGTCGCGAATTTAAGCATCCAACACAGCCATGGGTGCATCATGGAAAGAGTCTCAAAATCTTCACCTTAAGTTCCTAAATTAGGTACTAAGTAAATTCTCTCTTTGTAGAAGATCGGCTCATTAGTCACCTTGTACCTATCATCTATATGGTGCCCTCAGTAGTCCCATAGCCCAAGAGTCCTGTAGCATATTGTACTAAAAGTGGCTCTCTCAATCACACAAATGAGGTCTTGAATGGGGCATCAACAATATATATTTTTTTTTTCCTTTGACACAATGTCAAAGGCGTATCTGGCTTACCGCTCACCCATTTTGATGTCTATGTTAAAGGTCCTTTTGACTTAGGAAGTACTTGAGGCTATTGTGGTCAGTTTTGACAATGAATTTCCCTCCCACAAGATAGGGTTTGAACTTGGCCAGAGCATGCATAATGGCCAAAATCTCCTTATCATATATTGAATAAATTCTCTCAGCACCCCTTAACTTCTTGCTCTCAAAAGCAATTGGATGCTTATCCTGCATCAACACAACAACTATCCCTTCTCCAAAATCATCGCACTATATCTCAAAGGGCTTGGAGAAGTCTGGAAAAGCTAAAATTGGGAAAGTACACATAACTTGTTTGAAGTGAGCAAAGCATTGCTATGCTGCATTTGACCAAACAAAAGCTCCCTTTTTAGTCAAATTTGTAAGTGGAGCTTCCACCTGTGAAAAGACCTTGACAAATCTTATGTAAAATCCACATAACCCAAAAAATCCCTTAAGCTATGAGAGATTGTTGGTTGGTGGCCAATCCATGATTGCTTTGATCTTATTGGGATCCACTCTATCACCCTTAGAGCTAATGATGTGGCCAAGGTAAAGAAACTTTGTCATATCGAAATCACAGTTAGAGTCCTTGGCATACAATGATTCCTCCCCTAGGATGCTCAACGCTTCCTCAAGGTGCCTCATATGTTCATCCCAAGTCTTGTTGAAAATCAAAATATCATCAAAGAAAATAAGAACAAACTTTTGGAGCTACTTATTGAATACTCTGTTTATACAAGATTGGAAAATAGTTGGTGCGTTGATTAATCCAAATGGCATCACCAAAAACTCAAAGTGACGGAAGTAACACTTGAATGCAACTTTCTCCACATCTACCTCTCTGACTCGAATTTGATGATAACCTGACCTTAAGTCAATTTTGGAGAACTAAGCACCATGCAATTCATCTATGAGCTCATCAATGCATGGGATGGGGTGTCTATTCTTTATTGCTTTCTTATTCAGTGTCTTGTGTTGTACCCAAACCAAATTTTTTGCTTCATTAGGACATTTTGATTAAAATAGTCTAAACCTTGTTAAAGTGTCGTCAAAACTCAGTTTTTGGGCAAGTCAAGTATGGGTTTTTCGTCAATGTGATGTCAAGAAGATACTGGCAAAATTTGAAAATTTTGAAAATTAGGGTTCTAGACCCCTATTTTTGGGAAAACCCTAAAAATAAGAAACTTGTCAGAATTGGCTGAAATTAATTTTGATTGGCTTATTTCACATCACGATCACAGTGGTGAAGTCAGTTTCAATTAAAAGTCAGTTTAAGCCTGGTGGGTAGTTTTCACTTTTTCAGGAGAAAAGTTAGGACCTCCGAGGTCGTCAATGGCAGTTGGCCAGTACCAGGTTTTGAAATCTAAGCTTGAAACTCAAAGCAGAAGATTCTATGAAGAAAGATGCTGAAAAAGATGCTTCATGACGAAGGGGATTTTCAAATGGTGAAAATTGCAAAAAAGTCTGGAAACACTACACTTTGTAACATGGGAGACGCTTGCGCAATCAACATGCAAGTCAACTTTGCAATGTCCGTACACATAAAATGGTGAAATACAGTCATGCACACGTGTCAGCGGCAGTAATGCTTCTACGTGGTCAACTCAACAGGCAACACAGTGTTCGTAGAGTAGGAAATGGAGAAAATTATCAAGTCTAGAGCAAATCTACACCCTTGCAGGCTAGGGGTGCCCTTCAATTTGGAGGCTCAGATGCAGTTGTTTTTGGTTGCAAATACATTCATTCTCTCCGGGTTTCTGTCAGCTTTCCGATGAGCCATCAAGCGAGTTCATCTGACTTGCGGAACTTCAGCAATTGAAGGTGGAAGCAGAGACGACAAAGGTTTTACATATCACATAGACAGTCAAGTTTACAGTTTCTACGGCCTTGTAGCTCAGGGGCGCCCTTGAATTAGACCTCTCAGATGAATGAATTTGCAATTTCTGTTTTCGAGGGATCTCTTCTGATTCAACCTAGCTTCGCGATACACCCATTCGCAAGATCATTAGATGTGCTGAGTGACCGTGGCAGTTGTTCCAGTGAGCACATAAAATGGAGGGTAGATAAAAGTAGAAATATCAAACTATACCTCTATAGGCCACGGGCGCCTAGCCTTTTGGCTAGCTAGATGAGGTTTTTAACAGCTATTGTCTTCACGAGCCTTGTGTAGAATCCTCCTAGCTATTCAGTGAATCCAACCATTTTATTAGCCTGAGGGTTTGTCAAGCGTAGTGGATGAAGAATCGGCCCGAAAAATGTTGAAGAATAAAAACAAAGCGAGAAAAAATGAAAAGCGTATCCCGTTTACATCCTTCCTTGAAAAAGCCCTTCTCGTCTTAGTAGTTTTTCTCGTTTGCGTCACTTCGGGCTTATCTCTTCCAAGTTGTTCCATCTTCGCGATGAGATCAACGGTGTGCGCATCGAAGCAATTCAGCTCTCGACAGCGAGGGTCAAAGTAGAGCGTTTGATTGAAAGTTACAAATTGTAAAATCATTCTCAAGAGTGTAATTGCGCCTCTGTAGGCTAGGGGCGCACTTGCATTTGAGGGCCTTAAACCAACTTTCAGATGCTGCACATACAGTCATTCTTTGCGGAATTCTTCCAGCTATGCGATGGATCCAACATCCAGTCGACGAGAGTCATCATTCACCAACAACGGTAGATTGAAACATGGAGAGGCAAATCATGAAAATGGCCAAGTCTGGTGTCATTTGCACCCTTTTGGGAAAAGGCGCCCTTGTTTTTGAGGCATCAGACTCAGTTTTTAGCTCTTCAGCTCCCAGCAGACATTTCATCAGAGTTGTTCTAGCTTCGTAGTGGATGTGTCAGCTCAACTCCAGGATCAACAGGGTATCCAGAAATCAGAGTTCAACAAAGGCTGCAATGATGTTTTCAACGAGCTATAAAATAGGAGCTTAGCTAAAAATCTCAACTTTTGAAGGGGGACGCCTGGAAAGTCAAACTTTGACTTTTCAGAATCAACATTCAATTTTAAGCCAACCCAGTTAACTAAATAAAATAATATTAAAATCTTCAGTTACCACCAATCAGTTTTTCTTGCAAAAGGCAAATTTCTTCAATATTTTAAAGGTGGCGCCTAGTTTTGACTTAGAGTTAGTTTCTGTTAAACAAAGTTAGGTCCAATCAGATAATTCCTTTTCAGATTAGGGTTTTTGCTTGCAGTTGACGCCTAAACCCTCAAAATTCTTTGTTTATTGCATTTAGGCGCCCATTTCTCTCACAACAGGTTGAGTGCAAACGAGTTTTCTCTTGTGCAAGCATCATTTGAAGGCGCCACAGGTGTTATTTTTCAGATATTTTTGCAGATACAGGTCCAGATCATTCAGCAAACTTCATTCAAGGATTGGCAAAGGAAAAATAAAACTTCTATTTTCTCTCTTATTTTTTCTATCCTTGTCTTAGGTTTTCTCTCGCATGTCCAAGAAGATGATGGCTTTTCACAATTCTGATCTTCTGGGTTTGTCGTGCTCGACTTTCTCTACAAAACCCATGTGTTAGAATTTTTCAGGAAAAATTGCCTCATAGCTTCACTTTTTTTCCGGAAATTCCTTTGCATGTGAGAGAAAAGTCTTTGCATGTCAAGCTAAAAGGTGTTTTTTCGAATTTCTGACATTATGGGTTTGCTTAGAATCATTTTCTGCACAAAACCCACATTTCGGAATTTTTCGTGAAAATTGCCCTCGACAGGCTATTTTTAGCCTCACCAGCAGTCATTACGCACTGTGCATAGCTATCTGTATCAACTCGCACTCCAGAGGTGCTAATTGTTACACCAACACCCTGTAATCAATGCACATGTGCATTGTTCCATTCTTTTTTTTAACTAACAATATAGAGGAAGCAAAGGGACTCTTGTTGGATCTTATGTGCCCCATATCAAGCAACTCTTTGATCGCCTTTTCATCTTTATGCCACTTCAAATGTCTGTATGGTGTGGTGATCATTGGTCTAGTACCCTCCTCTAACTCAATGATGTGCTCAATCCCTCTCTTCGGAGGTCTCCTAGGAGGTATACTACCAAACACTTTGCTATGCGTAGATAGCAAATTCTGAACATCTGGATGATGATCTCTTTTTTGCTTCTCCATAACTGTAAGTATAATGATACACTTTGCTGCCCACTCCACCTGATCATGCCAGATTAATCTCTCCATTCTTTTGAAGGAAATTACTCTAGTTCCCCCATTTGACATGCATTTGAGCACTATTCTCATACCCTTTGATTCGAACCTCATCTCCATAGTGTTTTAAGTTCAGGGTGAACTCTTCGTGTGTATGCATCTAGTGCATACCTAGAACCACATCTGTATTGCCTATACTCACCACATAGAAATCATCTTTCAATTCATACTCCCCCAGCTATATGCTCAAGTTGGAAATTTGACATGTGCAAGTGAGAGTAAACCCATCTACAACCATTACCTTGAATCCTTCAGAATTTTCTGTTTTAATTCCCCTTAGCAACAAGCCCTTCATCAATGAAAGTTTGAGTAGCACCTATATCAATGAGAGTGATTATTCGCTGCCCACAAAGTACTCCCCTAACCTTGAATGATCCAATTTTTTGGATGCGAGAAAGTTGGGCAATGGTACCACCACATCCGTGCTCCTTTTCTATCTCTTTTGATGAGCTTTCCCCATCACTACTCTCTGATTCAGTGTGCTGATATGAATTTTTTGATGTTGTTTTATTTGCTGAAAAAAGTATTCAATCTGCTTTGCCTTTGCTTTAATAGCACACTTGTGCAATGGGTCCCAAGGCTCTCTATAGTGGAAACATAATTTCTTTTGTCTAAGATCACTTATCACTATCCAACCTATTTGACACATTTTTGGACTGATTTGAGTCTTTCAAAAAATGTTTCTTATCCTTGTCCCTTTTATGTAAGAATCACTTAGACTGAAATTTACTTTTAGATGTAGAGGATTCCATATCCCCTGCCTTTTTGATGGCATCTTGCAATGTAGGGGGACTAAGTGCCTTAATCCAATCTTTCAATGGATCTGAAAGCCCATCCATAAACAAGAATATCAATCTCCTCTCTGAAATATCGGTTACCAACACAGATAACCTTTGAAAATCTGCAATGTAATCCTCAGCTGAACCCCACTTCTTAAGTTATGCCAACTCTTTAAAATACAATGTGGGTCCTTCTTGTCAAACCTATCAATTAACCTCTCTATAAACTCTGCACAGGAGTCAATCTGATCATGACCCAAGGTGATCATTCTGTGATGCCACCACTCATGAGCACTACCATCTAAGTGTATTGTAGCATACTTAATGGCCTCATCCTTTAGCATTGGGTTGAGCTGAAAGTAAGTGTCTAGTTTTTGAACCCATGCTCTAGCTGTAGTTTTCCTTGAACCATTATAGTACGGAATGGATAATTTTCCCACCTTTCTCTGCAAGTCCTGGTTATGCTGTCTACTACCTCTATTGGGCCTATGTTTCAATCTGAGATCCATGTAGTTACGGAAATACATTTCAGCCTGAAATTCAAGTCCTAAATTCCTCCAAGCCTCTAAAATCCGATCCTGCAACTCTTGTTGTGTTGGTTCCTCTTCAACTTGGGGATTAATCATGGTTCTAAGTCTCGAGGGGCGGGGCGGAGGGATGGCGGGGCGGAGTCTGAGGCGGGGGACCTAAATTTGGGGACGGGGAGGGGACGGCGGGGGGACGGCGGCGGGGGGGCGGCGGGGGGGCGGTGCGCTGAGAAAAATTAGTTATAAAAAGATGTATAACTGTAAAAGCCTAAGGAATAAGTAAATTTTAGAGTTTAAACACATTGCAATGATTTCATTGAACTAGTGAACATTGAAACAATGAAAATTAAAATGAAAATATACTTGTAACTTGTAAGTTGTAACTTAATAGACATTGTGATTGGAATGAGAACTAGTTGTTTCATAATTTGAATTTCAAAATTTCATAGTCATGATTCATAATTACAATCAAGTATCAAGTTATCAACACAACAGTGTTCAAACTTCAAACTTCAAAAACAAAATAGACTAAAATTACTAAATAGTAAATACTAAATAGCTAATGGCATGATGCCTCTAATGATCTAATCATCTCCAACTCCAAGCTCCATGCCAATCTCCTCATCATCGGAACCATCGGACGAGGACCCCAAATGCTCAAGCTCATCTAAACCAATACCAACCAGCCCTGTCTGTGTAGCATCCTCATCTATCTGTGCTGGCTCTTCTGGCTCTACATCCCATCTGGCTGCTGGACTCTCCTTGTATGTAGTTGTGCTGCGATCAATGAGACGTAAGGCACTATGGACAGCCACAAGCTTCTCTGCCCTCCTAGAAGTGAGCCTGTTCCTCTTAACAGAGTGGATGAAGTTATAAGTGGACCAGTTCCTCTCAGAAGCAGAAGAACTAGAAACCTGGGACAGCAAACGAATGGCTAGAGTAGTAATCAAAGATCTAGGCCCATGCATAGTCCACCACAACTTGGGGTCCTCCTGTGACATAGTCTCCAAATCTACTTTGGCTGCCTCTGAATATCCCCAAAGAGTAGCAAATTTTGTCCACTCAGTACGAAGCAAGCTGGCCTCTATAGGATCATACATTTTGTCAATGGCCTTCATGAACCCTTCCTTCACCTCAACATCCTCCATAGGTGTCACTCTACCGGGACGTGGCACATACCACTTTGGGTTCAATGCGTAGGCAGCCATGTGTAAGGGAGTGTTGAGTTTCTCCCATCTATGCTGAATGATTGGATAAATATGCTCGGTGTAAAATTGCATTGTGGGGTCCTTCTCTCGCACTTTAGCCTTCATTTGATCAAGCATGGAATCAATGCACTCGTATACCTCTCCAAGGGAAGGTGCATTAGAATCCCCAAATCTAATAACTTTGAAGACAGGCTCAATGATGGAGACAATATATTTGGCATCAGCCCAAAAAACATCATTCTTCACCACCTCCTTAACCCTCAATCCCTGCTGTGTCTTCGACTCAGGCCATCTGTTCCATTCTGCTGTCATTACCATTACTTGCAATGGCTCTTGCAACTCAAGCATCCTCTCCAAGAGAATAAAGTATGATGCATATCGAGTCTCTACAGGCTTCAGGAATTCCTTCTTGGAGAAGGACCTGAAAAGTGCATGTGAATGATGATGGTTGCAGATAAACATCTACACATCTCTAGCATCACTGACAATAGATTTGATCCAGCTGATTTTACCCATGTCCTTAAGTGCATTATTCATAGCATGCACACAACAAGGAGTCCAGAAAATATGTCTATAGGTTGCCTCAATCAACCTCCCTGCAGCTCTGCACACATGGGCCGCATCTGTCACTACCTGCACCACATTTTGTGGCCCAACCTCCTCTACAGCATCCTTGAGGATCTGAAACTGATAATGGGCATCCTTGCTATGCCCTGAACAATCAATAGCCCTAAGGAAATAAGGGCCCGCTACAGATGTGACGATGATATTGATGAGTGGGCCGATGCCTAATGTCGTCCCACTACATCCCTTCCATTATCTTGCATCCACGCGTGACCGGGTTCTTCATCCTTCTCCATCAAAATATTAATCTTGGAATAGTTTTGATCCAAGATTGTTGTCCTCAATTTATTCTCCCCTGGTGGCACATATGATTGTCCTGCCCTTATTATTTTTGACATAGCTTCCTTATAATAAGGAGAGCGAGCCACGTGGAATGGAATGCCATTGGCAAAGAAGAATTTGCCAATGGCATCATCTGCCTCATCCTTTGCCTGCACATTGAATAAACTTGCTATAGGTTGTGAAGATGCCATCTTACGTTTCCCCCTAGGCTCTGCTACACTTGAACTGAACGGATTTGGTGGCCTTTGACTCTGCCAAGTAGAAGTAGACACTGCTGAAATCTGATCACCCATACGCTTATGTTGCAATGTAGCAAATGTAGGCACTTCATCCTCATTACAACCCCATAATTTTAAAATTTCAGCCCTGTACTTCAAATTATTTGCCACAGCTTTGCATACATCTACACCTTTGCCTCGAACAAGAAGAAAATATGCATTAGTTCTTGTAATGCTGCCAAACCATGTAAGCTCACACATGTGACACTTCCATAATCTAGTGCCCCCAGTTGCCCCAGGCTTTGCTGCTATCTTGGATGCAAATTGTTTTAAAGGTTTTTTTGGATCAAAGGGGCCCTTGGCCCATTCTTGAAGGAGTTCTGAAGGGCAGCTATTATCTTTACTACCAATGGAACTTGTGGTAGTTTGAGTATTTGAGGCTGAGCCATGTTGTACTTGTGGTTCAACTTCACCCTCAGCCTCCCCTCTTATTTGAAAGTCAGGGTCATCTGATGAATCATTTGCACCCCAGATAATAAGTTCATCGCTCATATATTGTGCCAGACTCATTTGATGAAGTTATGCCAAAAAACAATGTTAAAAAATAAAAAAAAATCAGACCTATGATGTAAACAAAAAAAAATTAAAAATCAAACCTATAAAGTATAAACTAAAAGTCTAAAAGACAGACTAAAACAGTAAAACTTAGAAAGAAATGTGGTCTCATGAATTGCAATATTGCTGCTTGCAAGATATACAAGCAGGAAAATCAAAATGTGGAAGCAGAGGCAAGGCATGTGAACTATTTCAGTTTGACAGAATGCTGGCAAGTGGCAATTGAATGCATGAAGAGTAAAAGTGTAAAACAGAAAATGTGGAAGCACAGGCAACTGGCAAGGCATGTGAATTGTTTGACAGTCACAAAATTGAACTGTTTGACTGAAGTCTGAAATCAAAATGAAAATGTGGAAGCA